>OY796883.1:43958508-43989245 GCA_963680785.1 Diplosoma virens | reverse complement strand
CTTTTTTATTTAAAATAATCATTTAAGATAAGCGTATAAATTACATGTTAAAAGTCTTTTAACATGTAAAGTGTAAAGCTATGAGTTCAAATTTAAAGAAAATTAAACAAAACTGATAAAATCTTACCTCTTTTTTGTTAGATTTCAAAAAAATGCTTTATTAAATTTTACATGCTATGGTCCTTAACTTTAAGGGAAGGTAAAAAAAAGAGAAAAAGTTTGTTTTGATGTTTAAGGAAAACAAGTTATAGTAAAAAAAAGTATAGGAAAAAAGTGACAAAATAGATTCTGCTATTGCTAACAGGTATACTGCTACAATTTTTATTTTTGTTCTTCTGGTACATTAAATCTCAGAGTTCCAAATGCTGGTAAACTCTTTTTGCAAACAATAAATAAAAACTTTTGTCGTACTCTAGAACTAATAAAAGTGTTTTGGAGACAACTTGAATGAAACGCAATTATCATCAGTGTGATAAAAATGAGGAAGCAAAGAAATAAGAAAAAAACATTTGTGAAGTCAAGAACGAAAACTAGCAGAAATTATTATTTAGCAGAAATTAGAATTATTTTTAAAATATTTAAAATTTTACAAGCAACTGGATAAAAACCAAGTGGTTTTGTTGTTAAAAGCATGATTATTTGAAGGACCAAAAAAGTATTTCTAAAAAATTTAAGAAAATAATCTTTTTTTTGCTACAATTTTCAAGTTATTTAATTCATGATGATTTTGCAAATACACGTTTTTTTACAAGTGTCAACAAAATCATTGCTTTTTAACTAAAGAAAATTTTTTAACACACATCCCGCATACGTTGTATAGACCTTGCTAAATTACCTTGTTAAAAATTATATTAAAAAAAAAATGAATACAATGCCAGAGTCAAATAAAAAGTGAAAACGATTTATGAAATCATACAAAAAGTCTAAGATGGAGTTGCAAGCACCTTTCTTGTTCGCGGCTGACAAGGTTATACTTAGATTTTTAGGTATGTGGGGTCTCGGCACAATTTAAGGTTTCCAGCTTCATAATGGTCAACATTTGGTGGCATGTGGGCTGTAATTTTATGATAGTGTCACACTTCGTACCTAATAATTTTTATCATGGCGATATAGCTTATTTTCCGCCTTAAAATAATTCAAAGTTAGACTTCAAGAGTAATGCATATCTCACGGAGATTCGAACTGACTGGATTTAGTCCTAGACGCAAGGGACAACATCACTAGACCACACAAGATGGAAAAAAATTAGATTTTAAGCAGCTTAGAATCGAACCAAAATATAAAACAAGCAGTTACACTATAAGTTGAAGTCAACATATACTTGCATGGTGTTCGTCAAAATAACAAGAACTTGATTGTTGTTTGTTCGATTGAATCGAGATGATGCTTGCATTTGATCAAGGGATGAATTAATTGCTTCGGAAAGAAAATAATTTTGTAACGAGCAGTTGAACTGTAGGGTCAGATTTTGAATTTCTTTCTAAGAACATTAAAGCCTTTTTCAAACTAATGATTTATATAACTGCACTGCCTAAACATTGTAATTTTTTGGTAAAATTATTTATGCCATCAAGGAGAGGTACAATCTATATTTGACAATGTGCTTGGTAGTACGCTGCTTGCGATTTTTGAAATCTTTGGTTAAACAAATATCACCGCTGACTGATGCAACGTACAAATCAAATAGGATAGCAAAGACCAAATTAACAGAAGTATTTTAAAAAATTGATATTTTTGTCGATCTATTTAAAACCTATCAGCATATATAGGCTTACACAACACAACTTACCTGCACATTAACCCTGAGCACAGTTAAACAATAACTTCTTATTAACACTAATTACAAATATATTATTTTTTTATTATTGTTTCATTTATCATTAATTTTTATCACTAGAATGAAGTAATTATAACTTTGCTGCGTTTATCTTGATTTTGCTTCAGGCGAGATGTTTTTATATTTTCTGTTTTCAAGACGTTTATTGTTCTTGTCGCGCAGAAATGGTTTAGTTTTTCACGAAAACGGTGCTTTTGTCACATTTTTGATTGGTGCAAAAGAGTGTTTTTTCTTTATTAAGATATTAGGGTTCTTTTAAGTTGATTTAAGCGAAATATCATTTGAGTATTATCATCATAGCAATTACGGTCTTTACTTATCTTCCTGGCTCGGAAGCGTTAACATTGGAAGCGTTATGCATAGAGCAATCGTTAGCAATTATCCGTATCCGATCTGCTTTAGGAAGATACAAGATATTACTATGAAGTTAAACTTTTTTTTTTTATTTGTTTTAATTTAGAGGTAAGACTGAAATTTAGAGCTGCTTGCTAAAAACTCTAAGAAGGGTAAAATGCAGTAAAGTGGCTTTGCTCAGGACACAGCAGAATGACGTGAATAGTAACAGCACTATCTACTAGACAATTAAAATTCAGATGCTTTCGGACTTTAGTGATCAAAAATGTCAGGACAATACACTGATGTATTCAAATATTTAACTGTAGAATCTTGGAGCATTTGAATTTCAAATGCCAACAACTCAATCTAACTTGGATTCTATTTCAGTACATTTTTGATGTTTGTTTGTATGATTTGCTTGGCAAATAGGCTTGTGTTTAATTATTGTTATTATTAAAATTAATTCAAATAAAATATTAATTTTGCTAAAATATTGGTTAAATATTTCTCATCCATTTGTAATGGCCGATGGTAGATTATCTTTGAATGTCTTTAAATCCACTTAAAAAATGTATGCTGAAGAGTTTTTACCAGTGGTGCTGCTTGTTCATGTATTTCAGATAAAAGTCAACAACTTTAAGACCCTAAAAATGCTATTGCTCGGGTTGATTCCATTGTTGAAAGACTGAAAAACTTTTTGAGAAATACAAAATACCCGGTACTTTAAATGATTTCGAACAATTTGGACGTCTAAACTGGCTCATTGTACATGGATGCTCAGACCAACCAGTTGAAGTAAAGTATCCAATGTTTGAGTGATACGTGACCAACAACCTCAATTCTGACCTTGACTTGGATTAACACAAAAGGCCTTTTGATATTGACATATGTCATGTATTACCATCCAGGAAAGATTTTCCTCCTCCAATCATTAGTTTGTAAGAAGATGAGTGAGGATTTTCTTGTTCAACAATAAGAAAAAGCTATAAAGCCATCTCTGAAAATGCTCTCGACCGCAGTATAACAACGTTTTTCAAAGAAACAATTTTTATTGATAATGGAGGCCAAGAAGGCTTTCGTTTTCACCAATGTTTGGACTAAAAATCGTATAGTTTGTTTTTACAAAGAAAACAAGCAACTAATTAAGTATTTTGGATAAAAAATATATTAATTACTGAGTGGCTCTAACTATTCAAAAATTTTTAATAACTAAAAATCTCAGTAACTTCTTAATTCATATTTTTTAAGTTATAAATAAGTAAGGTGATACAGCAGTCTAAAATGCCGTTTTGAACTAAGGAAAAAAGCACTTTTTCTGAAATCTTTTATTTTTATTTTTTTATTTTTTTACTTCTTTGCTTTAATTTTTATGTCCTTATGAAGAACCAAAAAAATGAAAAGATGCTTTATTTGCGTTAAATTATTTAAAAAAATCAAGAAATATTATTAGGATCTACATGTATGCGGACTAACCATCTTAATTGTTCTTTTTGTTCATGTACACTTCCATTTCTGTTCAGATAAAAAAATTTTTGATTTGGTAAAAATTTTCTGAATTCTTGGTAATTACAATCTTTTTTACTCTATTAATCATCTGAATAACTTATTCAAAAACTTGTCTACTTATAACGAATACTCAATAACAAATGAAGATTCTTGCAATGGTAATGCAATTAACATTTTTCATAATGTACATGACCAATATTTATCTATTTAAGATGAAAATTCTCTACTGATTAACTCTTTTAACAAGAACAGTAATTAAATATTAGATCATTAAGCAGCCTTAAAATTTTTTGTAAAATATCTTTTAACCTTAGCACCTGGCCTAATAGCTTTAACTGAAACTTGTTTAAAGCCAAATCATTTAGAATCTTTTATAAATCTTTCTGGCTACTCATTCATTTTTAATCCAAAAATTCAAATCAGTAAAGTGGTGTTGGTTTTTACAGAAAAGAAAATGCAGTTTATTCAAGACAACTAAATTTAAATATAAAGAATTATATACTGCCTTATATATTTTTGCTTCCAGGGTTTTTTAAAAACAGCAATCAAAATGGTATCCAAAATTTTGGAACAGAAGCTCAAAACGATAGAGTTATCTAGTTTCACACGGAAATATAAAAAACTTTTTTTGCTTGTTTGAATTTGAAACAATAACTAAATCAATTGGAATCTTTTTCACTTTTATTTTTGCTATATAATCGCAATTCCTTTTTGGCTATGGTTTACTATTTCAAATTTAGCAATTAATTTTTTGTTTATAAAAATTGTAACTATACAGTACATTTTAAAGCAGTTACTACCGTGTTTTTCCGAAAATAAGACTTACCCTGAAAATAAGACCTACCCTGAAAATAAGACCAAGCGTGAATTTTTGTTGTGATTTTAACATAAGACCTACTCTTAAAATAAACCCTAGTTGATAGTGGGAAATTGTGACGTCATACAAGTTAGAATTAGTTTTAAGTAATGCGCTGTAGCAACAAGACACCATGAACCTATATAGCAACAATTACGTGATTGCTTGATTTTTAGATAAACAGTTTAGCATAGCTGCATTGAATAAAAAATATTTTTTATCGAGTTTGGGACAGATGGCACTAGAGAGTACCACCTGTGGCATTGTGCATCACGCACGCCGAACCCGAGCTCACTGCCCGACCATGGTTTCGAGTTTTAAACTCTCATCAGGGACAGTCTGCTTACTAGTAAGTAGATTTTAAACTCTCATCAGGGACAGTCTGCTTACTAGTAAGTAGACTGTCCAGCTACTAGTAAGCAGACAGTCTGTCTACTAGTAAGCAGACTACTAGTAAGCAGACAGTCTGCTTACTAGTAAGTAGATTTTAAACTCTCATCAGGGACAGTCTGCTTACTAGTAAGTAGGCTGTCTGCTTACTTACTAGTAAGCAGACTGTCCCTGATGAGAGTTTAAAACTCGAAACCATGGTCGGGCAGTGAGCTCGGGTTCGGCGTGCGTGATGCACAATGCCACAGGTGGTACTCTCTAGCAGGGTTGCGGAGTCGGAAGATTATGATCCGACTCCGACTCCGAGAATTTCTAAATTACCGACTCCGACTCCGACTCCGACTCCCTACTATGGGAAAAATATTTTTCTTAAATTAGATTTAACTAAGCAAAAATCATCCTTTCGAGTTGTTAGTCGCACAAAATAAGTCAGGTTTTTTTAAATATATAAAAAGATATTTACTTTAAATATTGTGTATATGAGTGTATACATACTGTATATAACTGCAAATTACTGGTACTCTTTAGAAGAGTGCTCAATGGCTTCAATAGTCAGAACGATTATTCCTGATTATCAAAACACAAATATTAAAAAAATATTTTATTAAAATAGTCCCAACAGACTGTTTCACCTGTAAGGCTTATCAGGGTACAGAGTTAAAATAAATTTTTAAGCTTCAAATGCAAACTCGCATCTTAGAAAAATAACGCTACCAAAAGTTTGGGTTTAAACGATTATTTTACTAAAGTAAGTGATTGATTAGCAAATAATTATTTTTGCTACGAGATATCAAAAGAAAACATGCTGTAATGTTGCGCATAAATGTATTCTTAAACTTGACCAAGCTGCCGAAAAGATTACCGGTAAAGCGTAAAAAAATTTAATAGTTAAAAGAAAGTGTTATAAAAGAATCTTTTTATAAAAAAATGTTTTTATAACACTCTCTCTTAACGACTGATCCATGCTAATGTTTTATACAGTATAAAAAAAAATTTTATAGCACTTGCTCTTAACTAATAAACCATAAACTTTTTTACACTTTAATCTTTTCGGCAACTTAACCAAGTTTAATACATCTACGAGTATGCGCAACATTACAGCATGTTTTCTTTTGATATTTCGTAACAAAAGTAATTATTTGCTAATCAATCACTAACTTGAGTAAAATAATTGTTTAAACCCAAACTTTTGGTAGCGTAATTTTTCTAAGATGCGAGTTTTCTTCTGAAACCTAAAAATTTATTTTAACTTTTAATTTTTGCTTATTTTATTTATTTCAACGTAAATAATATTACTTTTTTTAATTGTTGAGCCTCACAGGCGAAGCAATTTGTTGGAACTATTTTAATACAACATGTTTTTTTGTTATATTTATGTTTTGATAAATACGTATATACATATAATTATATTAGAAATTTTTCAAAATTTTTTGGTCGGTGCTCATCAGGAAAGTGCTCAATGACGTCGAGTCAGAGCGGTTAGATAATTAACTTACAGACCACAAAATTTTTTTAATTTAACATTAATTTTATTTGCCCCAACAGATTGTTTCGCCTGCCTGGGCTCGTCAGGGGGCGGTTAAAAATCTGAAAAACAAAATAAATAAATAAAAAAAAAATTAAAAAAATACAGTTTAAACGAAGCGCTTGAATTCCGGCGAAAAAGCGTAAAACAACAACAAGAAAAAACAAGAGAAAAACTACGGTTGTAAGGTTAATCGATAAATGAATTTTATTGCCAAAGAAAAAGTGTTTTTTACGTAGCTTGCTCTATTGTTTGAAAATAATGGGTAAATATAAAAAGTTTGCATTAAAAATGCGTTAAAATTAAATTAAATAGTCTACACATTGGAAATACGATAAACAGATGCTAAAGAAATGCGTTTAAAATGACAATTATTAGGATATGAATTAAAATTAATATGAATTAAAATAAAATTATTACGATATGAATTAAAACGACCTTTATGAATTGATTCGCAACTTAAGATACCGTAAAGTCACTAACAACTTTCAAAAAAATTTACTGAAAGACATAGCATCGTTAAATTTTTCACAAAACATAATCGTCCCCGCTGATAAAACTACAAATCTATATGGCGTTGAAATCGACAACTACAAAAAACTACTCCGGGACAACATTACAGCAACCTACCAAAAAACAGAAGATTCAACAGTTGCAAAAATTAACAAAGAAGCTAAAGCCATAGCCAGCAAACTCAAACTTGACGACCGCATTGAACGTTTTCCAACTCGAAAAGCATTCATCACTCTCAAAGACCACAAACCTAATTTTGTTAACAACCCAAAATGCCGCCTCATCAACCCTGCAAAATCGGAAATCGGTATGATCAGCAAAAAATGTTTAGACAAAATAAATAAGGTAATTCGCTCTAAAACTAACCTCCATCAATGGAGAAATACATCCGAGGTAATATCTTGGTTCAAAAACATACCAAACAAATACAATTGCAAATTTGTAAAGTTTGACATCATTGAATTCTACCCATCCATAACCGAAAATTTACTGAAAAAATCTATTAACTTTGCAAAAGAATACGTCAATATTGATGATGACACTATCAACATCATTATGCACTGCAGAAAATCTGTATTATTTGGCGATCAAAGTACGTGGACAAAGAAAAACGGCAACTTTTTTGACGTAACAATGGGCTCATACGATGGGGCAGAAATATGTGAATTAGTTGGACTGTATCTTTTACACGAACTTAATAAAACCATAAAAAATCAACACCTGGGACTATACAGAGACGGTGGCCTGGCAGTAATAAACAGTAAATCAGGACCAGTCATCGAAAGAATCAAGAAAATCATATCATCAATTTTTCAAAACAACGGTCTCAAGATAACAACAGAATCCAATCTTTTACAAACTGATTTTTTAGATGTCACCCTAAATTTAACTACAGGTAAATACTGGCCATACCGCAAACCCGGAGACATACCCCTTTATATAAATGCAAAATCGAATCACCCCCTTAATATAAAAAAACAATTACCCAAAATGATATCATCACGCTTATCTAGAAATTCATACAGCTTACAAGAATTTGATAAAACAATCCCAAAATATCAACTAGCCCTTGAAAAAAGCGGATACAGAGAAAAATTAACTTATGTAAAAGAAGAACCAAAACAAACAGATCAATTCAACTCAACCTCAAAAAACCGATCAAGAAACAGAACAAGAAAGATTATTTGGTTCAACCCTCCTTTCAATGATGAAGTCACCACTAATATTGGCAAAGAATTTTTTACCCTTCTCAATAAACACTTTCCACGAAGCAATAAATACCACAAAATTTTTAACAAAAACAACATAAAACTGAGCTATAGTTGCATGCCAAATATGAAATCTATGATAAATAAGCAAAACACTTCACGCCTAAACAACTCGGACAACAAAGTAGACGCCAAACAATGCAATTGCAGATCAAATAAAAACTGCCCACTTAACGGAAAATGTTGCAGAAACTCAGTAGTTTATAAAGCCTCCCTGAAAACTGATGAAACTGACAAGTTTTATTACGGCAGCTGCGAAACATCATTTAAACTCCGATACAATAACCATAACCAATCTTTTAAAGACAGTAAAAAAATTAACTCCACCGAACTATCTAAAGCCGTTTGGAAATTAAAACAATCAGGACTATCGCCAGAAATAAGATGGAAAATTGTACAACATGCAACTCCATACCAATGTGGTTCAAAAACATGCAACTTGTGCTTATCAGAAAAATTACAAATATTCCAGGCTGACCCAAATAAATTACTAAATAAACGCTCGGAGTTGGTCTCAAAATGTCGACATTGAAGTAAATTTAAATTACGAAGTTTTAATTACGCTGGCAGTTAATAAATATATTTACAAACTCGGTTTACCTTATTTTTACATCACACCTTTGTCCACTTACTTGATCAACAAATAAATCAATCCATCTCTACACTACATACTTATCGAACTGAAAATATTCTTAAATTATACCCTGTAAAAAAAAAAAAAAAAAAAAAAAAAATTTTCTGTTTTAATTTTTAATTCATATCCTAATAATTGTCATTTTAAACGCATTTCTTTAGCATCTGTTTATCGTATTTCCAATGTGTAGACTATTTAATTTAATTTTAACGCATTTTTAATGCAAACTTTTTATATTTACCCATTATTTTCAAACAATAGAGCAAGCTACGTAAAAAACACTTTTTCTTTGGCAATAAAATTCATTTATCGATTAACCTTACAACCGTAGTTTTTCTCTTGTTTTTTCTTGTTGTTGTTTTACGCTTTTTCGCCGGAATTCAAGCGCTTCGTTTAAACTGTATTTTTTTAATTTTTTTTTTATTTATTTATTTTGTTTTTCAGATTTTTAACCGCCCCCTGACGAGCCCAGGCAGGCGAAACAGTCTGTTGGGGCAAATAAAATTAATGTTAAATTAAAAAAATTTTGTGGTCTGTAAGTTAATTATCATATAATTATATTATATATACAACCCATTAACTATAATTTTTACTGTGTTTGAATGAAACATTAATACAAATCACATTTGGAAAACTAACTCGAAATGTCATACATAAATTGAAACTAAATATGTATTCTATACTTAATGCTTATTACATTTTCTGAACATCAAAGTATTTTATAGATAATTATGATGTTATCTCTAGTCTATTTTACAGTTATTATTTTTCCCATGGTAAATCGAACCCGCGACAAACCTTAATGTTAATACAATTAATGACTTGTGTAGGGCCTGACTATAGGACTAGATCCTAAGTGTTGTCTCCTGCGCATCTAGTCAGTTCGAAATTCAATGAGGTATGCATCACTGACGAGCTTTAACAAGAGCAAAACTCAAGTCTGGTGCTTCTTGTTTTAGGTGGCATAGTTTTGTTTTTATCAGTAGGTAATGAGGTTAAAACTTAAATATGAAAATTTCATAATTGTAAAAATTTTTACAAATGTTAGTAATAACTATGGAATTTACTGACAATGAAAATTCGAAAACAAAAGTTTATAAAAGCAAAAGAAACCAGAAACCATATGTAAAAGAATTAAAAATTTAAACCCACAATTATAGACTACAAGAAAAACAATAAAATGCGACTAATTTTAGAATTTTCCTGAATCACCAACTGCATATAAAGAAACTCCAGAGAAAAATGTTGACATTTTCATACCAATAATAAGCTCATACTTATTTCTCTCAAATAAACTTCAGCTATTAGCTTGATGGCATGGAGTCCATCTTCTTCACAGTAATTCATGGTTATATATTGATAGTAAGAATATATATGTGAATTTTGTCGGATTTTGTAAACAAAATAAAAGGGGGTCTGTAGTTTCTATCTCATGAATATTTCAATTATTGTAATTTTGTACGAGACTGAACATGCAGGCTCCCTGCCGTTCATTGACATTCATATTAGGAGATTGTTAAAAAATTCACCTTGGTTCTAAACTTTTGGTTGATGTTTTTTTGAAAGAATAGAGCAAGAAGAGTAAGTTTTAATTTTCAAAAATTGTAATTTAATAATTTGCTCGTAAAAACAAAATTGCTTCTGTGAGTTTCTTCTTTATTGCAGCCCTTTGGTCTGTTCTGATAAGCCTTAGTGATAAAAACAGATGTTCAACACTCGCTTCTGTTGGAAAAAGTACTTATTTAAAGACACGTCAAAAATAAAAATGGGGGACATTTAGGAGGCTGAAACGGATTAATAGCATTTACATTAATTTCAATGGAAAAATTCACTTTGTCATACGAGCAAATTGAGGTACGAGCTCGGTCACGGAACAAACTAAACTCGTATGTCAAGGTACCACGTATTATAGAAAGAGGCTGTTTAGGATAGTAAATTGATTATGCACCTGACATTTGCTTCCTGTCATTGGATTGAAGAGAGGGAAGCAACTAAATTGGGTGCCCGAGCATAGCATTACGCAAAATACTATTTGCTTACAAATTAAAATGTAAACTTTTTATGAGTCGCACGCTGTGTAGCGCAATACGCGGCAAGGTCCTCTTAAAAAGATTACTGCACAGCACTCCACTGGCGCGCGGCCGCGTAAGTTGCGCGGTTAACATCACTAATACGTAAAGAAATTGGACATGAGGAGTCGGAGTCGGATAAAATATTCCGACTCCGACTCCGACTCCTAGTCTACTTGAGAGTCCGACTCCGATTCCGACTCCGACTCCTTCCGAAAACCTCCGACTCCGACCGACTCCGACCGACTCCGACTCCGACTCCGCAACCCTGCTCTCTAGTGCCGTCTGTCCCAAACTCGATATATTACAGCATCTGGTCATACGGCGTGCGTGATGCACAATGCTGTTCCTACCAGTGCAGTCTTGCGCTTGGTAGGAACTACAAATCTTTTATTTACCCTTTCTTATATGACCAGCTCTGCAACTAAACCCGAGTAAGCAGACTGTCCCTGATGAGAGTTTAAAACTCGAAACCATGGTCGGGCAGTGAGCTCGGGTTCGGCGTGCGTGATGCACAATGCCACAGGTGGTACTCTCTAGTGCCATCTGTCCCAAACTCGATATATTACAGCATCTGGTCATACAGCGTGCGTGATGCACATTGCCGTTCCTACCAGTGCAGTCTTGCACTTGGTAGGAACCACAAATCTTAAATATTTTTTTGCGCATTTTAATCCCGAGACAAGATGAATAAAGAAAAAACTTTTCATGTCTTTTGGTATGTAGAAATCTCATGATTCTCTACTCCATAACTTTGTTTTTTGATTGATGAAAATAAAAGGTATCTCCCAAAATAAGTCCTGGACGAACGTTCTTTTGGCCACAACAGGAGTTCTAAAGTGGTTTAACTGTGAAAAATAGGACACTGGGCATGTGAGTGCTTTTCGTTTATGAAGCTAAGGGAGAAAAAATTTTTGCAACCAACGCGGAAAGTTTGGTCATACTTTTATGGAGTGCGAACAAAGAAATCAATGATTGCGTAGTGTTGCTAGTGCATAAGACAAAGCTTACAAGGTCGAATGCGCGTTGCCAGTCAAAAAATTAGATGCGGTGGAAATTGAAAGGCCAAAAAAAGATAAATGTAAACTGGTAAGCGAGAGCAAAGAAAGCATGTGATAATATACTAGCATGATAGTACGCATGGTAGTACACTAGCTTGACACATGGGCCTTAAGAAAATGAAAGATTGGATTTTGACCAATTTTTTTTGGCAGAGGTTCACCAGTGTGTAGTGAGATTTTGCAGGTCGTGTAATGTAGTGTCAGAGAACAGTATCGAAAGGCAGTGTAGTCAAAGTTCCGTTGGGCAAAATGTCGTTGATGGATTTGCATTTTAAACGTGTGGCAGTTGATGTGATCCACCTGATCACGCTAGCAAGTAACAAGAGGCACCGTTGTAAGCTCACTCTAATGGATTATGCAACGCGCTACCCAGAGAACGTCCTTCTTAGAAAACTCGACACCGAAACAGTGGCGGAAGCTCTCCTAGATCTCTACAGCCGGGTAGGAATTGAGAGGAAGTATAGATTGATCTCGAAACCCAGTTTACATTGGATTGTATGCAGGAAGTGTTGAGGTTGCTGACGATCAAGAGGTTGACAACTACTCCTTATCACCCAATATACAATGGTTAAATCGAAAAGTTTAACGGTACGTTGAAGAAAATGTTGACGCGTCTGTGCATCGAACAGCCTAAGCAATAGTATAGATTTATAAATCCACTTTTATTTGCGCACAGGGAGGTTCCTCTAGCGTCTACCTGTTTTGCACAGTTTGAGCTTTTATATGGTCATACTGTGCGGAAACCCAGGACAATTTCGAAAGAGTTTTGGTCAGGCGAGAGTAAATCCACCGACTTCAAGACCACTTTGCCATAAGTTTTAGAGCTGAAAGAAAGATTGAAAGAAACGATAAAGCTTGCTCAGAAAGAATATCAGGTCAGATATAAAAAAAATCATGACAAAGGATCGATTGTTTAGTAAAGACGACAAGGTTTTGGCTATGCTACCAACAAATAGTAATAAGCTTATGATGCAGTGGAAAGGGCCGTATCAAATAACTCAGAAGATGGGAGATTATAAAACTCTGATTCAAAGACAAAAAAATTATCATGTTAATATGTTAAAAAAGTGCTATGCGTGAGAAAACAAAGCATAAAGCAAAAGTGTAAAAGAAGATTTAAGAACAACAGCCAAAGAGGAAATTTTCGGAAAAAAAAAGCGCCAAGCATGGACGAGGAATCACTGTTAGAATTGGGCACATTCAGGCAAAAAGAAAATGTAAGTGATGTGCCGGAGAAGACATCGAAGATTGAGCACGAAATCCAATGGTAGATGAGGAGTCAGTCCGCACAAAGCCCTACTCTTTGCTGTATGTACTGAGGGAGGAACTGAAGAGTGAAATAACAAAGATGTTCGATCTGGAAATTATTTGGAAGTTGTGATGGCCGTATTCAAAAATGGTTATTTTCAAGAAGAATGGTTCAAATTATGTTTGCGTAGATTACAGAAAATTAAATAAATTGACCATTAAACAAGTGCTTTGTGATACAGAATTTAAATGTAGCAAGCCAAAAATTTTACGCTTTTCGTCCAATAGTTGTTAGGAGATAACGTCGGAAAAAATAAAAATAAAAATGCTTGTTGTATAAAACTATAAGAATATTTGGATGCTTGAGAAAGATGTAAAAACGCGTAATAAGCGCAAGATTTTTAATTAGTAAAGAAATTCTTTTTTGCGGCATAAATGTATGCAATCCAAAATGTATGCAAAATCTTTCGCTGATTATAAACAATTTTGCTAAAAAACAAAACAATTTAAATCAACATTCTGAGTTTATATGCATAGGTTAAAAAGCAGTACTTTTTTTATAAATTTCTACAATTAATATTTCCATGCTTTTCAATGTTTCGCAAGTATATTTAATTTAAATAAAACAATTTTAGAGCTTTATTTTGGCAGAATTGTAATCAAAGCATAACTATTCTTGTATTATAGTTTTAAAGGTTAACTTTTTTAGAGTTCTTTGAATAAGATAGTGAGACATAAAAGGTTAAACAAAAAACTAGCCCCGGCGTCTTGGCGTGACTGAGCGTCAACTTCCAAGCTTGTAGATAGGCTAAAAGTGCAGTTGTTTTTTTGCTTAAAGTTCTCTTCCAAAATAACGCAGTGGTGCCAGAAAATCTGTGTAGAGCCACAGGCAAACTTTCTGGAAATTGTAAAAGGTAGATCGTACGTATAAATGTTAAAATGCAAAAAAGTCTTCATCTTTTTTTTTGTCTTCACATTAAAGAAGGGTGTTACAAACCAAAGTGAAGATCTTTTTTTGTTTTCGTGCAAGTTGAAGGCACGGATTTACGTTGTGAAAGCTAGTGCGGCCCACCATCAAAATTACTTTCTGCATCCGCCTCTCCAGTTAAAAATTTGCCTAATCCTGATTTAAATAGGCAAAATCAAGAGTTTCTAGTTTAATAATTTTCCGAAAACCGCTGCAAATTACGTCTCAGGCCGCATTTTAGATGATTTTGAAGTTACAGTGAAAATTTGTCGATTAAATTTGATAAAAAGTTTAAACATTACCTTATAAACTGTTAAATTGTGCAATTACCAAATCATAAGTGTGGGCCATTGGTATTT
Organism: Diplosoma virens; assembly: GCA_963680785.1. Lineage (NCBI taxonomy): Eukaryota > Metazoa > Chordata > Ascidiacea > Aplousobranchia > Didemnidae > Diplosoma > Diplosoma virens. The sequence goes on along the minus strand of OY796883.1, from coordinate 43,974,676 downwards.
CAAAAATTGTTAAATGTACGGTGAAAAGGTAAAATTAGTGACGGTTTTAATATAGTCTGCGACAAACGTTTAGGAGCACTTTCCAAAAAACGCAACATATAATTTTAAATGCTCATATCTTGATGAGTGATCTATTTCAAGTCTATGTCCCAACTAGCATGTCTCTTGGCAAAGTCCAGACGTTTTTTCTTCATCGTCTAAATCAGGCGTAATTTTCTGGCTGGCTTGCATGATTTGAGGCCAAATTCCAGAGACAACCTGCGTCGAAATATTTTTGTTCCGAACTTCTGATTGCTGTGCCAGGTTCCATGAACTTAGCCTGGATTTTTTTGGAGGTACTCATTGGAAAGTGAGTAACTGCCTTACTCTCAAGACGATCTTCTCTGCTGGTGTTAACCCTTGGTCGGCCAGACCTTTTTTTGTCTATGAAAGCACCCTCGTTTTGGTATTTCATGATTGCATTGTGCACAGCTGTTTTGCTAACCTTCACCATCTTGGCAATTTGAAGTAGAAAAAACGTTAAATTGCTTAAATTTACAATTTGAGCCCGTTCTTCCGTGCTGAGAGACTTCATTTAGCCCCTTTTTTTAACAAATAATTTAACTGAATTTAAAACGCAATCTTGCAAACAATTTATTGAGCATAAAATGAAAAAACGGTGTCATACAGAGATTACAGTATATATTAACACAATGAGATAATCATGCATCATGATAATCATACACAATAATACCAATTACTCATCTAGATATGAGCATTAAAGCTACATGTTGCTTTTTGGAGAAGTGTTCCCAAACTTTTGTCGCAGACTGTATTTTGTGGTTGGATAATTAAACTGATTCAGGAACAAAGCACCAATAACGGCTTTCCAATTAAGAAAATATTTCCAATAATTTTTTTGATTTTGCTTACCTGGAACTGTTTTTTATTGGTGATGGTATAAAGTGGAAGCAAGACTTGAACTGATTTATCACAAGTATTTCTGAAATATAAATATGTTTAAGCTATTTATAAACAAAATTAGACCTAAATCAAAGTTTAAACTAAAATCAAAAACATTTTTAATATTGTATATGTAAAACAAGAAAAGTAGGCTAGTAATCATTGATATTACAATATGATGATGATGATGATAAAGCGGAACCTGACAATAAACTGTAAATTGCAGCGTTGGCTATGGACACTTAAATTTTTGCCAAAAAATCTTTTACAAAGCAGCTGCTGATCTAAACTCAAAAAAAGAAGGACTGTTGAATCATCAAAAAAGAGTTGCGTTTAACTCTTTACTGCATGAATTTAATAACTTGAAAAAAAAATTAAATTAGGTTTAAAATGCATTTCATGCATCTAAATATTAAATAATTATTAATACATTAAAAATTGAAAAAAAATGAAAAATGGGATAATTTTACGGTTGTATCATATATAATACTGTAGCGAACTCATCATCGCAAATCGTCTTTCGTGCATATATTTGCTTCAATTTTGCCGCAAATGTATTTTCACACGTTATATTTCGCTTGCTGCAGGCTCGGCTTGCAGTGCTTTTCCGCTCGCTTCACAACGTTTATTTACCGCCATGGCAACCGTCATGTAATAGTTTTGCATTTTTAGTATTTTCTCTCTGTACCGCCTTTCCGTTGCTCCCCCCAACTAATCGTTGGCTGATCGCGCCATCAATGCTATTTTCGTGTGATTATTATTATTACAATACCGCCTTTCGTGTAATGTATTTTTGATACACTGCATACAGGATGTAGCCTAATCACCTGACCTACGCCTCGTGGTTTTACTTGTAAAAAACGTTGGCTGATCGCGCCATCAATGCTATTTTCGTGTGATTATTATTATTACGATACCACCTTTCGTGTAATGTATTTTTGATACACTGCATACAGGATGTAGCCTGATCACCTGACCTACGCCTCGTGGTTTTACTTGTAAAAAAGGTCAGGCGTCATAACAGAAAATCCATAACATTACTTTGACGTTATATACATTCGCTGGTCGAATCGCCACACAGACCAGACCGCGCAGACAGACCGAGACTCATATAGTTGTTGTGTAAATTAACGCGAGATTCATCCTTGCAACGTCCTCAAGCGAAGATTCTGCTTATTGTCTAATTCCGAAGTTTTAGTGTTGTTCTGTCTGTTCATTTCAAGTTGTGCCTGGCCTGTTGGGATGGGCTTACCCCGAGCGGCTTGGTTTAGGCTCAACCGCCTGCGGACTGGTGTTGGGCGATTCCATTCGTCCGTGCACAAATGGGGTCTCGCTCCTTCACCGAATTGCGAGTGTGGTGCCTTTGAGCAAACCGCAGACCATGTACTAACAGCGTGCCCTATACATCGGGCACCACATGGAGCACGAGGTCTGACGGTTTTGGATGACGAAACTCGATGCTGGCTTAATGACATCACTGCCAGCATCTGATCCAGGCAGTGCAGCAGTCTGCGGTAGTAAAAGGATAAACCCTCGGCCCCAGTCTTGTTTGTGTCTGGCCTGGAGTGGATACCCTTCAAACGACGACGACGACGACGACGACGACGAAGTTGTGCCTCTTTTCAATAAAAGAAGTTTAAAGGTTAACTCTGTACCAAAACCACTCACGCTACAATACAAAACGTATTTCGAGAAAATTTTATGCAAAATTTTGTGCAAAATTTTGCATAAAATTTTTTCATTTGTAAAACAAAAGTCTTACACACTTCTGCAAACAATTCGTACGAAAATAAAACTTGTATAAAAACAGCAGTCATCAGCATGGGATTGATTGATAACAGCACAGCACTTATGATGGCATGATCGCCATGAATACGACTTAAAACTTACTTGCGTCAATCTGTTATGTTCCTAGTAAAAACATTTTGTAACGCTTTTATGTGCTTGGCTTGACAGTTTTGTCAAGCAGCTTTAAATTTTGTTCCTACTTTTAAGTAAAAACTGAAATATTAAAAAAAATTTTAACTGGCAGCAATATATTAAGATGTTTAAAAGTAAGTCGAGACAATCGCTTGACGGTTGGCCTAAGTAGAACAAACAACAATTTCCTGTAAATCAGAAGGATAAATAGAAATGGTGATATTGAAATTGCATTTTACAACATTTAGGCTACATGAAATTTTTCATTTAAGATGATGCTGATTTGCATCTAGGCAAACATTTACAGTTTACCAATGAGAAGCGCTTTCTCAATTTTTTTTCCAAAAGTTTTTTTGTTTTGTGAATGATTTTCTTTTTTTACACTTATGACTACCTCAGATTCGCACAGTTTTTAAAAAATTCACTAATAAATCGGATGGGTGATGCTATCTGGAAGCCTAGACTAAGAGTAAATCTATTTTTTACTGTTTTGAAGACAAACTAAAACCAAATCTGCCAAAATGAAGAATGTCTACTCATCGGGAGGCTCAGCCAGTGCCTCTTAAGGGTGGCCAACTTAAAAGTAGCCCAGAAAATGTAGTAGAGAAGAGGAACATTCTTTGATTGTTTAAATTACCTGTAGCATTGTTTAAATTACCTGTAATGTTATAAAAGATTGTTTTATTTACCTGTAATGTTATAAAAGATGCTGGAAGTGCTCCCTATTGACATCTATGCATTTCTGGGCACGTTTAACAATGTTTGCAGATACTGCCTGTAGCTCTCCTCTGGTGATTCTCCTGATAGCGTTGGTAATGTTCTCCTTTAGTTGGTCTAGATTGTGAGGATTATTTGCATAAATATTTTTGTTTTAAAGTCCCCCAAAGATGAAAATCACATGATGACAAGTCCAGGGAACGTGGTGGCCGTAACCCTTTGCTTATTGTTCTCTCTTTCGTAAACATGTCATGAACTCGTGTCAGTGATCTGTGAGACTTGTGGCATGTAGCGCCATCTTGTTGAAAAAAGAAAAGCATTTTGTCTTATGGTGTCAGTTGATCGTTAAACTGTTCCAAGATGTGTAGATAAACGTCTAGATACTGTAGATAATCACCTATACAACCTATCGAAAGATCAGGCTATTTTTAAGTGAGCCACAACCTATCGAGAAATCGGGCTACTTTTAAGTGGGCCACCCAAAAAAAGTTCGTAATGGAATGGGTAAATGTATGAAGAAAATTTTCCTTGTCAGTAAAACATTGTCAACAAATTTCAACGGTGCACCATGATTCAGCTAAACATCTAACGCTGCACTGCAAGCAAGATGAACATTTTTTTCATCTTGCTCAGCGGTTTGATACACTTGTAATCTTACCACAAAAAACTCACCATTCTAGAGCAGAAACGACAGTAATTCAGAGTTTTTTCTGATAAGCCATCCATTCTGAGATATTCTGCATGAAATAGCTTTATTGTATGGAGATTGCTTTTGGTTAACAAAAGTTTTTATTTGATGAAAAAATTTTCTACCATTATTTGAGAAAACGTTTACTTTACATTCTTCTTCGTATGACTGTTTAGGCCAAGCTGTCGCTTTTTTTAAGCGGAATCAAAATTGCACAAGTTGGACAACATTTCCTTAAAGAATTTGTTGTAACTGTCTGTTCTAAATAAAGAACAAAAATCATCGGATGGACTGAGCATTAAACTAGAGTTCTTGTGATTCATGCTCAGAATTTGATCAAACTGAGCTATCCTGTCGACTACTGCTAGACCAAATTTATTTGAAATATAATACATCAGGAATGGTTTAGTATTTGTTTTAGTTTTCTAAGTTAAACAGCATTTTGAGTTTCAAGACACGAGCTACCACATATTGTATCATAAATGATATAACCACAATTATACGTGTAATTTGGTCAATTTACGTTTAAAAAAATAAAATAAGCATTCTAATAAATAACTATGAAGTAGAAAATAAAATATAATTTTTTCTGCTGCAAATTTACATAAAAACATAAAAATTTCTAACTTTGTTTTTATTAGAAGTAACTGTAGCTCAAAAACTATACTGTTGTTTATATAATTTAATTTTTAAAAAAGTTGCACCACTATTTGAAAAATAAAAAAATTTAAATTAAAAAAGAATGCGTTTTATTTCGTTGGAAAACAAAATTGAAGAAAAAAACGCTTTTTTGAATAAAAAATAATTAAAATTTGGTTTGTATCATATATGATACGCCATGCTGCGAAGGGGATGACCAGATCCTTATTACTGAAGTTTTGGCAAAATTGAATTCTGACATGTCCCTACATGATTTTCATAGTTTTCAACACAAACGTTACCCACCACGCGTTATATCAGCACGAATTCACAAAATATCTAAGCAATTTTTCAAACAGAATTTGATGAGAAAATCAACTTTTATATGTGTAAAAGTAGCTTTTCAAGACCAGTGAAAAACATGATTCCAGCAGAGCTTACGATTTTTACGTTTTAATCACAATGCAGATTCAATAAACGCAATGCTGAAACCAATGATATATGAAACCTGCCAGAACTGTTTTTCAAAACAATTCTTACGTAGTAAAACAAACTACAGCAATCTATTGATCGTACGTTAGGGGGACTACATAGCCCAACACACAATTTCAAATTCAACTTTCTATACTTTATAACATTAGAAAAACCAGGTTGCTTTTTTGACGCATTTGAATGACTTGCGTTTATCCGAATTGAGCTTTTTGGCTAAAGTTTTTAGAAAGTTTTTTTTTTCAGATAACTTTCAGTAATAATTTTGCTGCGAGTCTATACTGTAGAAAATAAAAAATTATAAATAAAACTATCTAGAAGTAGAAGAACTGAGTGACGTTTTGACGCATTACTTTTTATAGACCAGTAAAGCATTACATTTCAATTATTCAGTATGCTATTTATTGACCTATCAAAAGAAAAAGTTTGTAGAATAAACATACATTACTGTCCATTCAAGTTGCAGTTGTAACATTGGCTTTACTTTGTAGCCGTAAGCTTAGGCAAAGTCAATCTGTTGTTGCAGAAATGGACTCGTCGTGGTCGTTTGAAGGGTATCCACTTTAGGTCAGACACAAACAGGACTGGGGGCGAGGGTTTATCCTTTTACTACCGCAGACTGCTGCACTGCCTGAATCAGATGCTGGCAATGGTGTTATTAAGCTAGCATCGAGTTTTGTCATCCAAAACCGTCAGACCTCGTGCTCCAATTGGTGCCCGATGTGTAGGGCACGAGGTTAGAACATGGTCTGCGGTTTGCTCAAAGGCGCCACACTCGCAATTCGGTGAAGGAGCGAGACCCATTTGTGCATGGACGAATAGAATTGCCCAACATCAGTCCGCAGGCGGTTGAGCTTAACCCAAGCTGCTCGGGGTAAGCCCATCCCAACAGGCCTGGGACCAATCCCGGGCACAAAAGCACGGAGCCTGGAAGCATTTTTACAATACTCAGTTTTCCATTTGTGATTTGTCCATTCAGAGGCGCGGATGCCAAGTCTGGCAAGGTTGTTCAAAAGATTCCGCGCAGCTGGCACAAACGGGTGTCTGGATCTTAGTCTCACTTGGCGAGTATCTGAGGACCCACTTAGAAGACCATAGAAGGTATTATCGGGGTCCAGAGATCCACGGTGAGCTAAGGAGAATGTCGCTCCCAGTCAACGAAGCTTAGCTGGCTGGATGCCTGAGAGTACAGGTAGGTGGTCCGTTGGAGTGGAACGCAGGCATCCAGTAACTATGCGCAAGGCGTCGTTCAAGACACTAGGTGTCGTTCAAGAAGTGGACTAATTTTTTTAGAAAGACATACGATTTTATGAGTAATATCAAACAATACTTTGTTAAACTTTTGAAAGTGCTAAAGTTCTTTCATTTGCTGTTTATTTGCTAGTTTTAGGCTTTGTTAACTCAATTGAGCGAAACATCCAATGCGACAAACACCATTGGGTTGTTCTAGGTCAGGAGTTCCCAAACTGGGGTACATGTACCCCTAGGGGTACATTTAGGCTTCTCAAGGGGTACATTATTACGTGACAGAATGTCCTTATTTAAGTTAAATTCCCTGTCCGGAAGAAATAATAGACTCAAATGTCTAGAATTTTTGAATCCGGTCGATTGTAATTACGTCAAACAGGACAATTAAGAGGGAAGACTTTTTTACAGATCACCGTAATTTTGAGTTTGAATGGGGAAATTTTCTGGCTGCTGTAAAGTGAAGACTTTTCTTTTTTTTAGAGATCACCTTGATTTTTGGCATAAATTGGGAAAATTTGTATCTGATTCAAAGTGAAGACCTTTTTTTTGTTTCAGAGATCACCTTGATTTTGGGCATGAATTGGGGGAAAATTAGTGGCTGATTCTAACTGAAAGCCTTTTTTTTTAGAGAAACGTCACAAAATTTTGGAGGTACATGCAAACCTGCTACAGTGTCCAAAGGGTACCGATAAACTAAAAGTTTGGAAAACCCTGTTCTAGGTAGTTCGAAATTCCAGTTGTTCTAGGGTCGAATTTATTAATAGCCCTGATCATAGCCCAGTTACTCCAAATTGATTATTTTCATATTTATTTGTGTCGTGGTTTGAATTTTTTTGTTTTATTTTATCACTATATGTTTATTCTTATGATTCTAGGAAAAGGTCTTTGAGTTTTGCACTTGCGTGAACAGCATGATCTTTATAAAACAATAGTTCTCAAACTTTTTCAACTGACCTGCTTGAAAATTGCCGGGAGAAACAACCATCGAGCGATTACCTTAACCTGCTTCCGGACCAAGATATTGCTATAAAATCTTTTATTATTATAGAAAATCTTTTATTTGAACTATTTTTTATTTTATTATCTTTTATTTTATACGAAAAATATTATAGAAATCTTTTATTTGATTTTTGAAGTTTTTCTTGAAAGATATGACAGAAAATTAGAGCTGCTTGCTGGGACTGCCAAGCAAAGGAACGTGTTATAAAGTGTCTTTCCCAAGGACACAACTAAATTACACGAATAAGTTTTAAATCCAAAGCAACTTTCAAGTAATCTGAAAACATAACTTATTGTGCCAAAAGTAATTGCTTACAGTTTTTCACAGTGCAAGAAATGTTTCAGCAACTTTTTGATATTTGATCAAGGTTTTTCATCCGCAATGCCATGTCCCTACTGCCAATATGTGATTCAAATGGCTACGTAAAAAGGTGGCTGTAATTTTTCAGACGTGCAAGTGACATCAAGATAAGTTGATTAAAAGTTCAAAACCAAAAAAAAAAAAAAAGGAAATCCTAAGTTAAAGTTTTTGTAGGCAGCTGTACTGCATTATTTAATAATCATTATTTAGATTTAATTTTAAGTGCAGGTGAAAATGCAATAGGTATAAGTCTATTAGTGTGTGAATCCAAAGCGCTTATTTTTGGATTTCCACGGCTGTTATTTTAACATATGTGCGTTCCTCACTGCTTTTTTTCGCACAGCACCCCTGATTGTTTAATACCATTTTTCAAAAGTGATGGAGTTGAAAATCTTTGAACGCAATCAAGTCACCATGATTTTTGAAATAGTTGCTGAAGCCTACCAAGATAACTTGGAAACGGTTCAAAACCGACTTAGCGACAAAGGGGCTACCATATTAACACAAATATAGGCCTTTATGCCTCTATGGAAATTGCGCATTCATTTTTGGTAGCTCTGGACGACACAAACGGCTTAATCAAAGTGATAAAAATTCTCTCAACTACCATCATAATTGTAAACAAGTAGAAGTAACTAAAACAAAAACAAAAAAAGCAGTTTAAATTTTTTAAGGATAACAACGATTTCTGTTTTTCAGCTTTTTGCGGATAATCGCAGTCAAACAACATAATCCGAAAGTTTAAAACTAATTTTTTAAGTAAATTCTAAAAGCCTAACACCAATGGGTTTCTGAATAATTTATGTATCAAACTTTTTTCCGTAGAATAGTTTGATTTTGGACCATATGGTTGTTTGAAGTTGCTGGGGTAAAGTGACATACCCGATGTGGTTTTTAAAAAAATCAAACGGAGATTGAATGACCTCCGCCCAGCAAACAAAAATGATATTGAGTGCCTTTCTCATAGAACATGATTCACGATGTAAGTGGGCACTGCACTGAGATCATATCAATCCCAACATATATGAAAATTTTGTATTTGAATTTTTAATTTTTTTAAAGCAATATAAATATAGTTTAGAGTTGCTTGATCAGAACCCCGAGCAGAGAAAAGTAAGAAAAATTTTTTAAAAAGGATTACAGTAGAACAGCATAGCTTGGACAGCAGTTGAACCAAAATACTATCAATCACTGTCGCCACTAAACGGGCGTCGTAGCTCTTGGGTACTGTTCCAAGTATTGTTTATTTTGAAAAAACAAAGTATCCAAAATTTAACAAAAAACAAAGAATGCGCAAATCTATGAAATATGAGGTTTTATTATGTTTGTATCTAAAAACAATTCAATCATTCTGATTAATTTCAATTAAATCTATTCACTTACCGGTTTTGGTGTTGATAATATCCTTGTCCTGCATAACTGACCACTCCTACTTGAAAACTGGAATCAGTCGGAAAATTTTTAGTGACATTTATTATCCAATTTTTAATAATTTTGGGATAATTATTATACAAAAATGGTGTAGCCAAAACAAAAATGACATCAGTTGTTTGCGAACCTAAAAGTTTGGTAACAATCAAATTTTTCGAGATTAAAAGCACTGAATCAAACGGAGATTTTTTTATAAGTGTGACAATTAATAGCGATACTTTTCATTACGTTTTACGTGAAAATATTCTACTTCAGTTCGTGAGGCTTTTTGGCTGTGTAATATACGTAGAAGTTTAGAAATCATATTTTTAGCGTAGATGATTATTTCTTGTTGTTTTTGCTGGGGAAAAAAATCTGATTTTAAGTGAGTAATAGTAGGAGAAGATGAACATCATCTGTGATGCTGCCAAATGTAAATCATCGCAATCTCTTTATAATTTTAAGCTCAAGTTTCTGACGTGGGACTTTCTGTTTCAAATTTTTATTCGTTTAACTGATACACTTTCTTATCTTTCATTAACACTTATGAACAGTTTCTTTTTATATGAACACAAGCGTCGTCAGCATTAAAACTGATTTTCTGGCACATAAACTATGTATTCTAAGAAAAAATATCAATTTTTTATTTGATCAAAATAATGTAGATCATCTAGCCTTGTTAAAATTTCATGTTTAGCACATTAGTAAAAAGCGTTTACTTTTACTAGCAAGAAAACTATTAAGAAATCGTGTTTTATAAAAATTGCCAAGTTTTAATAAATAAATATTATCAATTAATTCGGTTCGGTATTATAATATGTGTCAATACATAGCATAAATAAAGTAACAAATAAAATATTTGACTTAGTACTTAAAGATTTACCTTGTTGGTTGATCTGAGCTTGAGCGCTCATTTCGAAATATCCAAATGCAATTAAAACTACTAAAAAATACTTTTTTGTATCCATTCTAGGTTTAAAACAAATTTAGATTAATTGTAGAGATAAGATTTTTTAAAAGATACAAAAGTTTACTCGGTATTTAAATTTGTGTAAAAAACAGTATTGTTTTGAACATTTTCTAGTCCTGTTTAAATGACTTTTTTATGATTTGCACAGTTTTGAGTGACCAAGTTTTATTATTGAAGATATACAGTAAAGTTAAGTAAAAGACTTTTAGTTATTTAATAAACCATAAAGCTAAATGTTTTATATAAATTTTAAAATCTATTAGGGGAGAAAAAATGTAGTGATACGCAAATATTATTATCCATAAAAATGAATAGGCCTACTGTACTTAAAAATATTATAGTAATTCTTTCACAATGTAAAATAAATTTAATAATCAAATCAGCGCGAGTTTAAAACGCTCCATCTGGTTTTTGATAATTTGACAAAAAGCACATTAAACATCAACAACTAATATTATAGATTAAGATAAAAGAACAACTTACAGCAACCTTCGACAATAACAATTATAAGTGAGCTTGGTGGGTAAGTCGAAAATTGTTTTAATAACAACCGCGATTACCGCAATCTGAGTCCAACCCTCTTTCCTGAATTCAAGAACAATTTTTTTATCTTGTTCAATTTAACAGATCAACAATTCTCAATATAGAAGAAAATTTTGCAAATCAGACCCAAAATACTATTTTAAATTTCAAGTCGTACTCTAAGCGTGAGTGAAATATAAAATATTGTTCAACCATAATTAGTCATATCATTCAAACTAACAGATATTGATCTTTTTATTAACTTGCATTTTCATATATAAAGTTATCGCATGTTGTTTGGACTTCTAAGCGAAAAGTTAATTGTTAGTAGTCTTCTCCCTATGACTGTATTGGCCTGGTTGCTGATTCTGTTCTAAGCGAAATAACCATTACAGGTAAGCAGTGCAACCCCGTTGAAAGATTGTGGTAAAATCTTTTTACCAAGGGCACAACGGAATTCACTCAGGTAAAATAAGCATCGAACTTGTGTTTTTTGCTCGCAAGTCAGAGTGTTACCACACATATTTGTAACGTGAATGGTAAGCAGCCTATTGCTCTTAAAATAAAAGTTCACCAAACGTACAAGTTAGTTTGTAATAATTCAGAAAGCGTATTCAATCACTCCAGAAAGAAACTCGATCTAAAGTCTTTTACTATAAAAGTTATTTTTAAATTACTGATTAGAGTAATATGACGTTGTTGAATAGATAAGAAAGTAGCTATACATTGACGCTCTAAAGTGTGAAGTAATGCACCTGTTTGCTGTAGAGATTAAGAGATATGAATAACTAATTTCTTAGAGCCATGAAAACCAAAGCTAGCGAAAATCTCATTACAAACTTACGAAAAATGTGAAGAGTTGAAAAAAAGTTGATTTTGCAGATGAAAATAAAAATATAAAAACAATGTTTCAAATATAACAATGAAAAAGTTTATGCTATGTCATCAAAATTTAATCTTGTAATGAAAACGTCTTTTTACAAACAAAAAAGAAAAAAAACTAAATAAATCTTATTTAGCTTTACAAATTATTCATCTTTTTTCAGTTTCAAATATAAACAAAAGTCTTAAACTTTGAAAAAAAATCAAAATTTTTCTGGTCCAAGACTCGTTAACAATCACAACAATCAAAAGCGGCAATCCAATCAGGAACCACTGGATTAGACGTTAGGTTTATCTAAAAACTTATTGGAGAAAGTATCTTAGTAAGATTCAAACCCCTTAACACACCAGAATCTTACCAAAAAAAAGAAGAGTAAACTTTTAAAATTTATGAAAAGTTGTGATATGAAAGTTACAACAACAAAAATTATGATTTCTACATGCTTTTTTGCTTCGTACAAATTACCAAATCTTAATTATTTTCAATTAAAAATTTGATGGTTTTTCTCTAAATTTTTTTAGTAATTTTTCGAATAGCAACTATTGAAAATTTAACAACAGATTACCCCAATGGTTTTTATACAAAATTGATTTCTGAAACACGCAATTTATTTGAAAAATAAAATCTTACTTTTTCTAAGATGGTAAGGTTTCGCTGCCCTTCTCCTTCGACTTTAACGAAAATAATGTCATTGCCCTTTTGCTTGCTGAAAGGGAGAGTAACATATCATACTTGAGAAAAGCCATATATAATTGTAAAAAGAAAACAAATAAGGTAAATACGATTTAAATATCTTTCATTTCATTCCAGTAACGCATCTTACAAGAGTAAAAAATCTTAATTAAGAAGATTATCTTTTTGCTATATATTCATATACTATATTACACATTCAGCAACTTTTTCTTAATGGCTTTTAGATGTTAATTTACAACATTATTCAACAGGTTTAATAATAAACAACAATTTCAAAAGATTGCTTCTTTAAGTTCTTATTACAACCAACTCTAAACACCATACGGTATAAAGTCTATATGTTCCGATTCAATGATCTTCGAGTTTTATTTTTTCCGGTGTAAATTGCGCGTAAACTTTAACAATAAAGGTTTGTATCGATACTTTGATTCATTATAGTTGAGGATACCAGCCATCGCGTCTACATGCCGGCGTTGCGGTGTTGTGCGCATTGATCTTATCAAGCTACACGTAAAATGAAGTTTACGTGGCTGGCAGACAACTTAATTTTACATTGGTCGATTATTATTTTTGTTAACAAGTTTATAATCATAGATTTTTCATAATGAAAACAGTTTCAAAAACTGTAATGTAAATTTTTTTGCTATATCGCTGGCGTTATATTCCGTATCGCCATTCGACGTAGCGCTGCAGATCTTTTCATGTTATACAACTAAAAATCTTGAGAAAATTTTTGTCAACAATGTTTCGTACGTTTAAAAAAAGATAAAAACGTTTTTTGTGTCTAATCAGTATGACAATATTTACATTGTTATAAATTACTAAACTTTTGCTTCATCAACTGTTATTACAAAGAAAGTAATACTTATTAAAAATATTGCTTTTTCAATGAAAATACATAATTGAACTGTACATCAGGTACTTCATAATATCTGCGTCTTCGTTTTATCTAATTAATCTACAATGGTTTTGTTTACAATTAATAGTCTAGGACGGTGGTTTTCAATCTTTTTTATACTGTGGCGCACTTTCCAAACCTAGGTAACTTAACAACCCACTTTGGTCAACAGGATTTAACTTCCGTGGCAAAAATCTGGTGATTTCTAAAAAAACTGGTCTTCCTTGGAATTTGTCCGCGATTTCTCAATTTTCGTTCCAATAACATAGTGATCTCAAAAAAAAGTCTTCACTTGGAATTAGTTTCCGATTTCTCGATTATAACGACATCATTACAGAAGTCTCCTATTGTTTTGATTCTGATTTATGGTCTATGGCCCACTGAAAACAGCGCCGTGGCCCACCACATGGCCATGGCCCACCAATTGAAAACAACTTGTCTAGGACAAGAGTTCCTAAACGGTTTGTTTATCTGTACCCTTTGGGCACTTTATAGTTACTCATGCACCCCTAAGTTTTGTCAAATTTTTGCGCAAAGCTCAACTTGCGCTAATGCAAAACTTACTTTTTATCGCTAAGCAACTGATTGCAATCCTTCAAAAGACTTTAAATTTGTTAACTTATAGTGATTAGGAGCATTATCTTCAAGTTTTATTGTGGCAGTTCAAACTCAAAAAGTTAAACACTAACTTGATTCTGTTTACATTTATTTACTTATTCAAATAGAAATAAAAACAAAAAAAATTAAAACAAACTAATTACAATATTTCAGGCAGATTATTTTATCATAATTAAAACAAAAGCTTAAAGTTACCTAACTAATGTCTGCCGGAAAGTATCTCTATGTTACGATCTGTGCCAAAGCCATACCACTGAATAAAAATGGGCCTTATATTATGTAACATGCGATATAGAACTACAGGATGTGAAATTCGAAAAGATATTGATAAAAAACATGAAAAAAATAAATTCTATGTTTAAAACAAAATTTTATGACTAATATAATAACTACACTTGGATTTGGTGTGAAAATATAAGCTTATCTTTTTGGTTATCAAATTAATCGCTAGAGTTTTAGTTACTAAAATTTAGTTTAATTTGAAAACTTTGACTATTAATTTTTAAAGTAATTTTTTATTTAATTTTTAAATGAACAAATTACTAAAAAGCACTCAAAATCATTCAGAGCTTTGTGATACAAGTTTAAACAAACATTACCTTAAGCTAACAATGTAATGTAAATAAGCCAGGTATGCTAGCTACATGCTATGTATAAGTCTGCTTTTTAGCTACAAGCTCATCGATACGAAGTGAAACATTACCAACAGCATAACAAAGATATTGTTCTGGTGCTTTGAGTTAACTTTAATTTAATTTCCACCAGCACCAAAAATGTCGATTTACATAGCCGTGATGATGAAAGTAACAACAATGCTTAAATAATCGGTGTAGCAATTTTTTGTACGAGTTGCACATCATAAATTTTGAAAAATACACTTCCCGTACAAAGCTATCATGTTAAAGTTTAATATATTCCTGCATCATTTGAGCATTTGCAGTAAAGGGATTTCCAATATGTGAAAACTAATTTTAACCTAGACTTGGAAAATATTCACCAATTTTCTTTTTGAACTGCATAAAATGTTTAGTTACCAGTTCTGTGAAGCTTTTGATCTCAAAATGTGGAATTTGATTGAAATATTTTTTTAGAAGGACATCTTGATGAACCTTTTATAATCTCTTTATTAATCTATTCAAAATTTGGTAAATCATTGAAAACCGGAGAGAATGTATAAAAAATATATCAGATATAAACTTAATCAATTACCCTCAAAACAGAAACCTTAGCTAAGATTATTTTCTCACATATAATGTATTCCTGTAAAAGTCAAAATGTACCCCTGGGGGTACATGTAAACCATTTTGGGAACCCCTTATCTAGAATATAATTAAAAAATTAGCTAGTGGTGGCATTGTAATAGTAATTATTTTGATTTGTTTGGTTTTTCTATGTTTTCAAAATTTTATTTTGATATTTTAAATGATTGTGAAGGGCAGTAAACAATAGGCCCCTGCGGTCATATGCTGCATGTTTGGGCACTATCATTATTTTCTTTCCCATTTTTTTATGATATTGCTGAGTATCTATGGACTAACACATTTGATTATTGATTTATTAATTCAGCACGTCAGTTATATAAACTACTTAGCAAGAATAATTAATGGAGTATTTAGTTTGAATCTTTATACTAAAGCATGATCGAAATTAAAAAAAAATGCGAAATACGGCTTCTTTAACCCATATCATCCCCCGTAATTGTGTTATGTATGAGTTATGTATGAGCATTTTTTGTTTAATTATGTTGATTATTTCTATTATAATAATTTAATTGAGCTCATTTAATTTTTTAATCGTTAGTAAGAAAAGTTAAATCTAATGTCCACTGATTATTGCCGAATTGAGGAACATCATACCAACTTTTTTTCATAAAAATTGATACTTGTTTTAAGTACCCAAACGGTTTTAGACATTTCCCACAACTCCACCAAAAAACTTGCAAAAAAAAACCAATTCGCTGTACTCGAATTCTTTTTTCTCTTGATATTCTCAAAATTAGCAATGTTTAAGTAAACCAGACTTGATTGAATTAAGAGCATTAATTACAACCGTCATAATTTGGCATATATGTAATGCTTGCGCACATGTTCTTATGGTCTTATGGTTGCAGAAAATAATGGCAAATAAACTTTTTATGAACAACAGTGAAAGTTTTTTTCGTTTTAATTTCC
>OY796883.1:43844602-43958308 GCA_963680785.1 Diplosoma virens | reverse complement strand
TAATGGCAAATAAACTTTTTATGAACAACAGTGAAAGTTTTTTTCGTTTTAATTTCCCTGAGAATCAAAATCATTGCTCTAGCATTTTTTGCCAATCATTGATGGTGCACAATCTGTTGCGATACCAATAATTTTTTTGAAATCCAGGTGATGCTGTTCCACAAAATTAATAATTGCATCTTTATTATCTTTCTGTTTTCATTTTTTAAGCTTACAATATCCAGCTATTCTTCTGTTGCATTCTTTTGATAGTCAACGCCTCTGGTGAAAAGAGCAAGTTGAAGTGTGTCGACGATGTCCGTTGTTTAATCAAAAGTAAGAGAGAAATACTCCAAGGTTTTTTGAAGTTTTACGTATTTCTCTTGAAATAATCTAAATTCTTTTTGTTACAAATTGATGAGAACGACTAGTTTTACAAAATTCTTTGATATATGATTTGTGGTTCCTACCAAGTGCAAGACTGCACTGGTAGGAACGGCAATGTGCATCACGCACGCCGTATGACAGATGCTGTAATATATCGAGTTAGGGACAGATGGCACTAGAGAGTACCACCTGTGGCATTGTGCATCACGCACGCCGAACCCGAGCTCACTGCCCGACCATGGTTTCGAGTTTTAAACTCTCATCAGGGACAGTCTGCTTACTCGGGTTTAGTTGCAGAGCTGGTCATATAAGAAAAGATAAATATATGATTTCTGGTTCCTACCAAGTGCAAGACTGCACTGGTAGGAACCAGAAATCATATATTTATCTTTTCTTATATGACCAGCTCTGCAACTAAACCCGAGTAAGCAGACTGTCCCTGATGAGAGTTTAAAACTCGAAACCATGGTCGGGCTGTGAGCTCGGGTTCGGCGTGCGTGATGCACAATGCCACAGGTGGTACTCTCTAGTGCCATCTGTCCCTAACTCGAAAAATTCTTTGACTATGTTCGCCACAATTTCTATTACAACTAAGCACTTTTTATATACTCTACATCTGTTTCTCCATTTGGTTCATTTCGCAATAATATAAAAATACTTATACTAGCGCGTACAACTTAGCTTAATTAGCTTCAGCTTATATGCTTAATGACTTATATCAACCCAAATATGTGTCTGCCATTGTCATTTGGTTAACTAGTTGCAGCCACAGCGGACACATATGTCTGCCACATTTTTGTCACATTTGTAGTTACTACCTACATTTATGCAGTCAAATGCCTTCTATACGCGTATAGCATTTTTTCAAATTTATTTTTTATTTTTTCAAATATTCAAAATAATTAGATTGATAAAGTAAATTTTTTTAATTAAAATGTTTGATAGCTTGTTTTTCTTAACACAATTTTTTATAGCTTTTTCTGAAGTTTGAGAATAGGTCTGGCACAGGAATTCTGCACAGACCTCGTAAAAAATTTTATAAACGAAGGTCATACAGTGCTTGTGGACAACTTCTACACATCCTACAATTCAGCAACTTCCTTCTTGAAAAAAAAACACATGTGTTGGTACCCCGTGAACCAAAAGGAAGAATATGTTTAAGAAAGTCATAAACGTAAAACTAAAGAAAAGAGAGATGGTCATCCAAGAAAACCAAAATCGGATTGTGGTGCTCAAATAAAAGGACAAAAAAAGAAGTGCGCATATTATTACCCAATTTCTATTGAAACTAATGACCCAATTAGTGATCAAAAAGAAGAAAACCAGAAAGAGCCAAGAACATCAAGAAAAGAGAAGAGTGTAGCAAAAACCTGAAGCAATTGTAGCCTATAAAAAAGAAAAAGCAGGCGTTGATCTGCCTGACCAAATGTCGTCATATGAGACCTGCCTCAGGAAGGAGATAAAATGGCATCAAAAATTAGCTGTCGAGTTTCTTTTTGACATGTGCCTAGTAAATACTCATATCATTCACCAAAAACTTACAGGGAAAAGGATGAGGATCAAAAAGTTTAGAGAGAAAAATGCTGCAGAACTTTTAGGACCTTGGGAAGAATCTGCTGAACAAGCAAAGAAAGAAACATATGTGTTGAAGACAAAAACTAATGAACAAGGGGAGAAGTTAAAGATAAAATGTAAAAGGTGTTATGAAAACTTTGTCAAAAAAGTGAAAGAGGAAGTGTTAAAAATAAAGCTAAAAACATCTTTATTTATTGTGACACCTGTCTTCAAAAACTTTTCTTTTGTCTACCTTGCTTTGCTATAATTTACAAAAGTAAATAAAGAAAAAATTAAAAATTACACGATGTAGGTCTACAGATCATTTTCAATATTATAGTTATAAATGGCATCATCATTTTTATTCTTTGAAAAAATAAAAATAAAAAAAACACCAAAAAAACTTAAAAAAAATAGCAATCAAAGAAACGGTTTCATAATCCAACTGGCTCCTTGCATCGTAACCTAAAAGTTGTACTTTTTTATGAAGCCGACGGCTGCACCAGTATTTTTTCATTAGGCACACATCTTTAAGACAATGTTTGAAGCCCACACTTTCAGTCTTATGTATTTGCCGTGGCAGCTACATAAGTAAAACCGCCATGCACTATGGCTGACGTATGTGTCTGTGACGTATGTAAACTGGCAGAAAAATATGTCTGCCGTGGCAGTCAACGAGTTAAGTATCATTATCGTTTTTTACAGCAACTTCACTGCGTGTAGTAAAAGCAGGTTGAGCTGTTGATTTTGATTTGTCACTCTCATTTACTGATTTCAATTGATATTCTGTGATTCTTAAGAGTCTCTTTAGCATAGGAGTCAACCATAATTTCCGAAGATCTTTTCTTCTTACACATGTTAAATAAAATGTTTCAGCTCCCTGAAAGCAATATAATGTTGTTACGGATTGTGGTGTTGCTTCTGAATTCAATTTTGTAAAAATAATAAGTTACTGATGTATGTTTATACTGTATAACTACATAAAATAAAACAGTTTAATTTTTGAAAGAAAATTTATTAATCTACAAATGGCTAAAACGTTTAATTAAAATAACCTTTGAGGTGTGATATGCAAGAATATTCTATTAGAAAAACACCGCTTTAGCAATCGAAGATGGCAAAATTTTCAATTCTAAGAAAAATAGGGCAATTTTGTCCCTTTTAAAATTTAGAAACTAAATAATTTTTGAAAACTTTTAGGAAGAGTAGTTAGTTTTTCCTTAAATTGTGGCTCCTTATACACTTTCACTTAATTGATTAGAAGGTGATACTGGAAATAAAATTTATACTACTTTTTCAAAAGTAAGATTTTATTTTTTTAGTGAGTAGATCAGAGCATTTTTTATTATAAATAAATTATTTAGTTGATCTTTGAACCCCTAAAAGATGGTTCAGTTGGGTTCATAGATACATAAAATACTTCTTTTTTATAGTAAGGCAACTGTAGTCAATATTTGAAAAATGTTGGTTTTTAAATACCAAAGCAACTAAAAAAGAATTATAAGAATACTTTATGTGTTGTTTTGATAGATAAATTATTAAAATTACATGTTTTCCAATAGTATTTGAAAAAAATAAAATAAACATTTATTATATAAAAAATTGGGATTGGCTCCAGTGTTCTTACTTCTTCTCTAGTCACTAGAACACTGGAGCCAATCCTAACCTGGCTTTTGCAAGTAAAGATTTAAACAGTTCCAAACTGGACAGACGTACGTTTGAGACGTTTCTTAGGTCCCAACATTAACCATTGCTAATTACAGTATCAAAAAATCTGGCCCCAGTTCCAAGTGAGCCGTACAAGCGTTAGAACTTTCGCAAGGCCAACCGAAAACTATACGACCTCATCGCGAACTCTTAAAAATCTCCTGACTCTAGCATTATTGATAAGGCAAAACTTCTGTAATACTATCTTTGAAGCCGCAAAATTGTCAATTCCACGCTGTCGCAGAAATAACGATAGACCATATTGGGATAGGGAATGCAAACACCTCTGCTAGGTTTTTCTTTGGGTTCCTCAGGTTGAAGCAATTAGTTTAGCTTCTTCTGCCTTACTGTGGCGTCATTATGAAAAAAAAATATTGCTGATACGAGGCTGTCTATAACATCGATTTCACTCACTCCAGTCGGCTGGCACGGAATATAACTAACTACTTGACCTGCAGAACCAGACACATGCGCCGCCTCTGCCCCATTACCGACAATTTGATTGCCTCGCAGTTGGTTAAAAATGGAATCTACAAAACAACAAACCGCGAGTCAGCCAGACTTGTTGTTAGAGATGTGTACCAACTCTGGAAGATTCCAACACCGCCTGACAATGTATCTCTGGAAATTTTTCTCCGAAAGAATTTGCCAACCCTTTCAGCTGTTAAAGTCTGGAAAAGGTCTGCGCCATGACTCTCTATGCCCAGGGCTAATACTCCATGCCGGCTCTGCTTTGAAGACCTGGGTAAACAAGTTCCTGTTTTCTTGTATGCACCAACTTAAGTTTTAAAAATTTGTGATTGCCTTTCCGAAGCCGAATAAGCCATCAAGGGACCCAAAGAGCTATAGACCTATCTCTTTGCTTTATGTTACCTTCACGATATCGGAAAGAATTATCTGTGCGCGCTTCGAACCAATTATAGACTCACTGCTCCGTAGATTGGCTTTGAAAAAATGTGTGATACAGCCAAATCAGCAACCTACCAGCACTGAGACCAGCCATTATGGAAAGCAAAAAAGAAGAAGATATCACATTTGCCCGTCGATGTTGGATTGCAAGAAAACAGACTTCTGTAATAATTGCGGTGAACCTTGTTGCACTGAGCACAAAGTTGCTGCTATTTCCTGTTAACACTGTGTACAATAATCAAGCAATTTGTTACTGACATTTTTTGTTTTTGTTTTTCTTTTGATCTTTTTTCAAGTTTTTTTGAATATTGTTAAAAAATTTTTACAATAAAAAGTTATAGTTTAACGTCTTTCATCTTTGTTGACAGGTTTTTTCTACTCTTAGCTCCTTTTTAGCAGAAACACGTGTCATGTGTGGTTTGCGACCAACTAGATAATACTGATGGATAAAACACATAGGCGTTTAAAGGTTAATAGAGGTTTTCTATTTTTTTACTTCTATATTCTATTTTTTATTCATAAAAAATTTTGGCAATACACTGTTGAACTTATATTATTACATTGTAGCGAACTCATCACCGCAAACCGTCTTTTATTCATGCTTTTATTTGTTATTGCAGAGTTTCCCGCAAATGCATTTTCTCACGTTGTATTTCGCTCGCTGCAGACTCGGCTTGCAGCCGCCTCCCGCTCGCTGCACAATGTTCGTCTACTGCCATGACAACCGTCATGTAATAATTTCGCATTTCTTTAGATTTTGCTTAAGTACCGCCTTCCTGTTTTTTCCCCCCAGCTAATCGTTGGCTGATCGCGCCATCAAGATTATATGTGTAAACATTCTTAACACACAGCTCTCAGAACGTAGCCTGATCACGTGGTTTTATCGATAAATCAGGCAGACGTTACAATAATACTCAAAATCCTTTACGACTACATATACGCGCTAGACCGATTCGTCGCCCAGAACAGAACAGATTAGATAAGAGACTCATATAGCTGCTGCGTAATTTAACTCGAGATTGATCGTTGCGACGTCATCAAGCGAAGATTCTGCTTACTGTTTGATTCCGAAGTTTTAGTGTTGTTTTTGTCTGTTCATTTCAAATTGTGCCCCTTTTTAATAAAAGGAGTTTAAAGGTTAAGGTGTGCCAAAACCACTCACGCTACAACATCCTATCTGTTGCTATACAGCCTTGTGCTTTCTCATCAAAATTTTGTTTATAGAAGGTCAATAAGGACTGTTTTAATAGCGATTGCGCAGAGCAGTTAAATTTTTTATTAGATGAGTTAAAATGTTTACTGGAATAGTCAGAGACTTTCTGAAAACACTTAGTACACCAAAAAAACGTAACCAAAAACAACTTCTAAAAACTTTGAATAAAACTTATTGCCGCAGTGTCTGTGTTGTTGCTATACTTCTACCTAATTGGAGTTTATATTTTAAATAAAGAACATGCGAGTTGACACAAGCAATCATTTGTTTGTACATACAACAATAGACAAATACAGTAAATCATGCTCTAAAGTTGACTGAGTTTCCTAGTATTCACACTAGCTTTCGTGAGCTTCTACTTACTTTGTTAGGTGTAACAAAACACTTGATAAATCTTCAGTTACACTTGACAATGGTGAGCAGTAGTTAGCAAAAGCTTGTGTGATTAATTAAAAATTCAGTCAACTTTAGTAGAAATTTTTGTTCCTTTTCATCATGCAATAAAAGTCTATCTTATTAAAAAATAAATCTTGAGATAGGTCAAAGTCAACAAGCTTCTAAAAGTGGCGAGATACCTACTAGCAAACGATAGAAATAAATTAGCTTTACGACGGCTAATATTAATCTTAATTATTTTGTTGCTACAAAAGCTTAACAATTCTATCTTTTTATAGAATCAAGTGCGATCACACAGCACAAAGACACAAACGACTCAACTGCCTGAAATGATTGACTGGACTGGAATCTGGAATAAAATGAAAACAAATCGCACGCTTATATAAGACCATGTCACGTGACTCTAGATTATGATAGAACATACGCAAAGGTGAACAACTTCTTTAATTAGGAATTAAAATAAAGTTTACCATCGGTCAAGCATTAACGCCCGGCAATAGAGTAAAATTAAAAAATTGCGACAACGGACGTTAAGTAATTACCAGTCTAGTGATCTGAAAAAATTTTCCATCTATTTAATTTCTCGATAATTATAGACACAAAAGAAAACACTAGACCAGTGGTCACCAAACTACGGATCCGGCCCGCGAGGTGATTTTATCTGGCCCGGTTCATGTTGTCAATAGTGTTTTTGTCGCTAAAATTTAGTGGTTTAGACTCCAAACTATGGTCGGCGGGCCAAATTCGGCCCGCGGAGCTCTTTTTAAAAACGTATACACTCACTTTGAGCCACAGTTGGATAGAATTATATCGGGAACACCCCAATTTCAGGTTTTTATCTTTTTATGTTTTTAGAAAACACACCAAGATTTTGGGAGAAAACAGTGAAATCAAAGTGAAGACCCCCTTTTTTTTTAAAGATCGCTATTATTTTGGGAGAAAAACGGTGAAATCAAAGATCGAATCGAAGTCAAGACCTTTTTTTTAGATAACATTTGGATTGGTAGAAAAATTAGAGAAAGTCTTTGGCTTTAGTTGGCCGTTTTTTATCTAAAGTGTCAAGAATCGTTAAAAAAAAGCCGAGAAATTTAAATTTATTTGCTCCTTCATTTAATAAAAATTTTTTTGTCAAAACTTGATTTTGAACGCCTTTTTTCATTTAACTAGCGTCCTGATTCACCATTTCGAAAATATGGTTGCTTTACCTAAAAGTAATCGTTAAGGATAGTTCTTGCTTAACCTTTTAAATTGCAATATTTTGACTCAATTAATGCATTAGTTAATCAAGATTGAAAGCGTTATTAAAAAAAAGTTTGTAACTTCTAACGATACATTGCCTCATTCAAAGAAGCTGCATCTCAAAACTAAGTTGCAGTACCAAAGAATTGGCATTTTTTGTTACGGTGCTCAAATACTTGACACTATATACTGTACATACCGGTATATACGGGGAGCAGCAACATATCAGAAAAAAGTGTTAACTTCAGCATTATATGCATCACATGAGCTCAATGCATTAATAAGGTTTTGAATCCTTATTAAGGACAGCCTATTTTTTGAAGTACTAAAGAAGAGTTAGTTGTAACGGCTAATCTTGTCCCTTTCGTTTTTACAAACATGTAAGTTTCTTGGATGTAGCCAGGCTTTTGTCGCGTGTTTAATCTAGTAGACTTAATTTTTTGCTGATAGTCATGCTGGAAATAGATCTAATTGTGATCCATTTTAATTAAGGTAATCGTCATTTAATTATTATTTATTTTTTGTAGAATTACAGAAAATCGTTTTACTTAAATCGTGTCTACGTTTCTAACCGTGTCTACGTGGTCTTAAACCTGTAATGTGATCGTGCTATTGGTTTATCATATTTCTGGTGGGTTTACTATTTTTTTTTCGAATTTAATTACCCTGGCGAATCAGGTGGCTAGTGTAACTAGGGTAAGCTTATTAGTTACTACATAAGACACGCATTTAAGCCCGACCTTCTTAATATTTAAATAAGTTTATAGGAGTTGTTGGCTTGCTCGTATATGAGTAAATAAGTAAAACTGAAAGATTCTATCTTTAGAAGGCACCATCATGTCCAATGGACCCCATAGACATTTTTACAAAGTTTTACTTTCACATTCTTCAATCAAAAAATATGAGATTTTTTTTGATTGAGTAATTTGAAAGATATGAGATGAGATGAGATTTACATGTATTTTATGATGACACTTTTAAAAAAATGCTGGCAGAATATGTCATGATTTTAAGTCTTGTGTGAAAAGCTATTTTATTTTTGCTTTGATTTGGGGTCTAAAAAATCCCATGCTAACATATTTCTACAACTTTTCGTCAATACGATTTTGTATTTTTTTTTCAGATTCTCTATATAAGTTAATTAAAATATGATATCTACCTTTAAAAATGGCTAGAAAAGAAAGTTATCAGAATCTGATGTTAGAAATATATTAGAAGAGACGGATGAAATGAGTGTTGATGATTCTTCAAGTGAATGTGAAACTGATAAGGATTATGAATCTAATGGCGGAAACTATAGTGAGCAAAGTGCAAATGAATCGGTATGTAATGAAAACGAATCATCAGATGAGACTCCTATTATTTACATTTGCAAAAATGGATATATTTGGAGCACCAAATCTTTCAACGTTTGAAGAACACCGCAGAGAAATATCGTGATTACAAAGCCAGGGACAAAGAATCCCGTCTTTCACGTCAGTATAATATAATATTCAAAATATTTAGGCAAGTAATTGAAAGTTGTGGCATTATATCTGAAATCCACAAGCTACAACCTGCAAACACACCAACAATTGCCAAATGCATATGAAAACTATATCCTAGGTCATCTGATAAAAAAAAAACTGTTTGTGCTATGTGCAAAAACCACACTTGTAATATGCATAATATTACTCTATGCACCAAATGTCATAACAAATAAACTTAGAAAATTCATCTAAGTAAAGTTGTAACTGTTTGTGCAACTGTATTTGAGGAACAAATAAAAGTTTTTAAACTACTGCTTCATTTTCTTGTTAAAAAAAATAAATAAATAAGTGGGGTCCACTAGACCCCATGGTACCAAATGAAGGACAAAATTCGTAGTACCTGTTAAGGATTAAATTGTTTGAGTGGAA
Organism: Diplosoma virens; assembly: GCA_963680785.1. Taxonomy (NCBI): domain Eukaryota; kingdom Metazoa; phylum Chordata; class Ascidiacea; order Aplousobranchia; family Didemnidae; genus Diplosoma; species Diplosoma virens. Next base: position 43,949,026 of record OY796883.1, on the reverse strand, counting down.
TAATTATGCAAATGTCAAAAGTTATTGAAAACATTAAAATTTGATGTCGGGTCAATAAAAATTTTTCTCACCCCTAAAAGTAGGTTTATATGATTAATTTTAAAAAATTGAAATTTACTGTAAAACTTTTCAAAGCTATTTCAAATAATTTTTTGCAACACTCAAAACAATGTTGAATAGTAAGCTATAAAGTTTATTTAATAGTAAATTTGATTACATGACAAAACAAGCATAAAAAAATAAAAAGTTTATACAGCATTTAAAGATATGGCAATTGCTACATATTATACAGTAAATCACATAATTGAAAAACGTTGAAAAAATTTTCTGGATCAAAGAAATTGTTTCAAGTGGGATCATGTTGTTAGAAAGTTGAAAGATAGGCAGTTAAAGGCAAAATTTTTTCTTACAAATCATGACCCGTAAGATTATTCTTTTAGGTTTTGGAAAGTATTCAAAGAAGATAACTGGTCAGAGAAAATTATTTATTTTTTGTCTAAGGCAATTTTAAAGAAATACCAAGAAAAACTGTTAGTACACCAAATTGCAAAATGCTTTCACTGATAATATATTTTTAGTCATAATAACAATATGTTCAACTTTGTTAAAGCATATCAATTTTACACTTTTTTATTATTGCATTATTTTTTAAGGCTTTTCTTTTAAAGCAAAAATCAAAGTAAATTCAAAATGTTAAATGAATTGTAATTTTGCACAAAGAGAAAATATGATTTTAAATTAGATTTGGGTAACTGATTTTTCAGCAACACTGCTTGATGAAATAGCTGTTTTACTGGTTTGCCTGGTGCTTTCACTTTCACTGGTTGAATATTTAGTTCGGGAATACGAGAAAGCGGTTGATCTGATTGTGGATATTCTATTTCTAATTGGAGTAAACCATAATTTTCGAGTTTCTTTTCGTTTTATAACAGTTAAATAGAATATTCCAACTCCCTGCAAAATAATATAAGTTGTACAAGATTGTTTGTTACTTTTGACTTGAATTATTTTAAACAAATATTTAGGAAAAGAAAACTTTTTAATTAAAGAAAAACTAAGAAAACAAAAAATTTATTTATTTTTAAATGAAACTACTGGATAACTTTATTTTGTTCTTTGCATAAATAATTTTAGTTACATAGACTAAATAGCGGGGTTTCTAAACTTGTTGGAGCACGTGGATATCTAGGCTAATTTTTTGAAATTCTGTAAATCCCAGTCTTAATTTTAGGGTTAAAAGAAAAAAACCTACCAAAAATTTAGTGAATAACCATTTTTTATTTGGTCATCGCTTAGAAAAATGTAAACACTATGGAGATAAAGTTTAATCTTTTTGAAAAGTCCATTAAAAACTAAACTAAAAAGATTTTCACTTTACTTCTGAAAATAAAAAACCTAAACAAAATAATTAATTTCATATTCTCAGGAATGTTTTTGGAAAAAAGTTGAATGTAGATTGCTAAATATTTTTTATAGAAAAAACTTGTATAGATCAGTGAACAAGTCCCTATGGACCGCAAAAAATTTGGATTAAAACCCTGCTATGGTGAATTATTGTCAGTGAAGATGGTGTGTGCAATGGAGAAACTTGCTCATGCTTATGCTTTGAAGAAATCATACTTGTGTAGTGTTGCAGATAGCGAACAACCAACTGAACAATGCTTCGTAGAATTCACTGACAAACAACTCTGAAGTCAACAAAAGAAATGCAAAGATCCAAGCCAGACCAGTAAAACAAACCATTGTCAGAGCAACCATTAGTTGTTGCTTTGCTGTTCTTTTTTTAGCTGACGATGTTACCTGCAAAACATCAATTATTTAGTTTTAAAATAAAAGGTTAAAAATTAGTGCAATTTTTTGTTAAACCTATTTTTTGAAGCTATTTCTAACTTTTGACTCCCTGACTTGAGCTTCAGAAATCCACCAAAAATTAATTAAGAACTTCTTAACAACTGCGTTAAGGTAGGACATCCATGCAAAAACCAAATCTTAAAAATTTCAAATTAAAACTGTTTTTTCGTACTAAAATGTTGTTTGGCAATCCAATTATGAGAAAACACAAAAAAAATTTTTTCAGAAAGCTTTAATGTTCTAAAAAATTGCCACCTAGTGGTAAAACACATGCACTTTTCAAACATGAATATCTTGACAACCTCTTATTGGATTTCAATCAAATTTTCAAGCAATATTTCTAAGCATCTAAAGAAAAGATCTGAGGAAAAAAATTTAAACAATTTAACTCTCTTAAAAAAATCTTAGGTTTTTGTTATTTAATTAAAATTTTTGATCACCCCGACATAAAAAAATCCATGGGGAGCAAGTTACAATCAAAATTAAAAAAAAACCTTACCTAGGAACTCTGTATGATTGTACTGTGTCAGCTATCAATGATAAAAATTTGAAGGAGATTGATGAAAAAATGGCTGAGTAAAAAAATAAAATGGCTGAGTAAAAAAAAACTGAATAAAAAGAATAAAAAATATTTATGTTTGAAAACTGATAAAACCCAAAAAGTTTCATTTTGACAGCAATGCTAAAAAAGAATTTATTGGGTTTCATTGGGTTTTTTCAAGAACAAATTGTAGAAATGTTTGTCTAAAATGCTCCTTTAGCATATGTGTCTCCTTCTTCTGCCTGTTGTTTATCTTGAAAGCCTTTTTTGACTGTTCAAAGAGTTTTTCTTCTTTGTTTGGTGTCAACGGAGCTTCTTCGGTTTGACTTGGTTATGCGCTACGCATCCTGTTTTTTGCAAATGGCAAAGCAGAAATGACCAGGGTTAATTCCAAACTGATGCATTGTCATAATAAAAGCCATATTAACATCATTAAATTGGGCCACTGCTGCATATACAACTTGTGCAGTTTTGTAGCTGGCCTACATTTCTTTAGGGCAACGAGACCATATAACTTTATTGAGGCATTCATTTGGGTTTTGAGTTTTGCCATGAAGGTATTATTTTTCTTATCTCCCATTGTTGCAGTTTGGTGTGTTTACTAGTCAGCTGTATTAGTTACTCTCAGGTTCTACAAGTATGTATGCCTAAATACAAACAAATTTAAACCTAAAAATGCTCTAATATAAACCGTAGCAACTGCAGAAATGCCTAAAATACCACAGGAGCCCCGTTGCTATGGGCGTTGCTAAGGGGGTGCCCTTTTTAAAATCGCGTTTTCTCCAACAAAAAGACCAAATTTGAACCCAAAAACAGCCAGAAATTTTCTCAAAAGAACAAGCCTTCATGAAATCGCTATAGCGAAAAATTGACAAAATTAAATAGTTCGAGTTTTTGCGGGAATGTCCTACCTTAAGTGCTTAAGCGCTTTCGACACACGCTTGAATTACAATTAAAAACCAATCGTTTGTTTAGAAAGTTGTAACTTTAATTACAACGTGGACAAAAGTTGTCACGTAAACGTTCAACAACATAGAAATTTTTAAAGCTAAAGCAAAATCTCAGTCATTCAAGAAACTTGGTGGACGCTAGGGTGGAGCGAAAAAATTTTTTTCTGAACTTTGAGTTGTAATAGTGATATTATGATGCTATGTTGTATGATATTGAGTGTGCTCAAAGCTTTTTCCTTTTAATCAATTTTTTGAAGTGCCGCCAGGTGATCAAAGTTTATAAAAAGTGATATTCTATGTAATTTTTCTTCAAATTTAGTGCATGGCTTTCTAGGGTTGCATTGTAGGGTATTCTAATAATGATATTGATGTAGGCAAAACATTTATAATACTGTACGCAAAATTTTACCATTATTGAGTCATATCTTGAGGTGCCGCCGGTGGCATATCACGCGGTTGCAACCACGCGCAAAGCCGCGTCGCGCTTCATTAGCCCTCAGTTACTTGTGAGTCATTGTGAGGGTAGAATGTATTGTGTTGCTCAGTGTGCACTAGTCAGGTCTATCGATTCATTAACTTTGTTAAAACATTGTATAGAGATGCATAACTTATATTTTTTCATTTTTCAGCTTTATGAACTGTTACATTTATTCCAAATCACAATTTTTCTTAGACAAAAGCAAATATTATAGGTAATTAAAATGTTTCCTAAACGCAATCTTCCTGACTGCCCCAAATTTGCGAAATTACGTGATCTAAGTGAAACAGATTGCCAAGATACTCAGATGTAGTGAAGTGTTATTTGCATGAAAGACAACTGACAACTGACAAGCTGACAACTAACAAAGATCCTTTAGTGAGTGAAATTTCTGATTTAATTGTGATAAAAATGAAAGATTTATGGACTAAGGCATCAATTTCGTGTGTTTCCGATAATAGAATTTAAAAAATGATATCTGATTACCATAGCAAATATAAAAACATATTGAAATCATTGAAAAGAAAGAAGGATAATGCCAAGTTCAAGGACAAATGTAGCGAGTTCAAAAGCCACGCAGATAAAACCTTATTTGATATTTCTTGTTGTAAGTGCCAATCTTTTTTAGTGTGTTCTTGTGCTAGAGACAGAAAAATCCCAGAAAGGGAACAAACATTTTGACAGATCAAAGAACTTCAAAAAAAATGGTAATTGGAGGAGTTGATGCAGTTGTTTCGAAAAAAATAGCCATCCTGGAAGAAAGAAAAAGCAGATTTGAATTATTTCAGATGAAACAGCAAAAATCTCAAAATGATGAGCTTCTTGATCCTGAAAAGTATATGATCTCTACTTCAGAATCTTCAATAGATTGTGAACCTGATGCTACTGAGGGCCCAGATTATTTAGAAACGCTATCATCACAAATGAAGAAAAAAGTAAATTTTAAAACTTCTCCAGCAAAACGAATGAACCTTGCTAGTTTCGCTTCTGCTTGTGACCGAACTAGCGTATCTGATCGGGTTGCAGCGATCATTGCCAGCGCCGTATTGCATGACAATGCAGGATGTTCTGAAACAAATCCTTCATTAGTACTTGATCGATCTAAAGTTAGAAGAAGTCGCAACATCGTAGTTTTCTTCAAAAAAGAATCAAAGGAGCAGATAATAACGAAGATATTATTGCTCTGTACTTTGATGGTAAGAAGGATCAGACAATGACTAAAAATGTTTGGAAATTCAAAAGAAATCGTACAGGAAGAACATATATCACTTGTTGAAGAACCCGGATCTAAATATTTTGGTCACTTTGCATTGAAAAAAGTCTCTGCAAATGCAATAGCTAATGGCATATTTGACTTTTTCTTTGCAAATTATAAAGAGAAGAATAATATTATTGCCATTGGGTGTGATGGCACTGCTGTTCACACAGGAGCAAAAGGAGGTGCCATAAGAATGATAAAGCTCAAGTTAAACAAACCTGTTCACTGGTTTAGATGTCAATTGCACGCCAATGAGTTACCTCTTCGTCATCTCTTTCAAACTTTAGATGGAAAAACTAAAAGTCCTAAAGGCTACATTGGTAATATAGGTAAAATGCTTGATGAATGTGAAAAGCTGGATGTCTCAACTTCAAACTAGTTTTTTTTGATCTGCTCAATATGAGTCAAATTGATCCAAGCATTGACCAACAATATCTGTATGATATTCACCAGTCTGTGCCAGCAAGAAGCAAGAAAATTAAGTGAAGGTCTGGTTAATAAAAATCCTGGAAAAATGGCCCACTCTCGATGGTTAACTACTGCGAACCGCATATTGAGATTATATATATCAACAGATAAACTTTCTCAAACCCTAAAAATTATTGTTAAATACGTAAAAAAGGTGTATACTCCTCTTTGGTTTGCAATAAAAAATACTTCATCTTCTGAAAATGAAGCTCTTCATTTATTTAAGACAATAGAACTAACGCGGATGTTGATTCCTAATGTCAGAAACATTGCTAACCTTGTCATTCAACGTAATGCCTTTTTCGCTCATCCAGAAAACTTGTTACTTTGCATAATTAATGATGAGTCAAGTGACATTAGACAACTTGGTTGGAGCGAATAAAGAAGGCGAGAGAGCAATCTAAAGAGAAAATTATCAGGACATTTCAAATTCCTGATCTCAACTTTGATGCCGAGATGTATTTTGATATGATAAATTGGCAAAAGGTGAATCTAACTGAACCGCCATTAACACGTAGTATATCTGATAATGAAATCAATCACTTGATTAGCTCTAAAGAGAAGTAGAATTTTCCGCATCTACCATGCCACACGCAAGCTGTGGAAAGATGCGTAAAATTAGTACTGAAGTTTTTTCTTTGGTTTGTGAAAAAAATTCTAGAGATGGTTTTATTCGTTTAAGAATCGAATCACGTCAGAAAATGCCCCGTTTTGAAACAAAACAAGAGTTTAAAGCTTAATTGCTGACGATTTAAATAGAAGGGAGGATAAGTTGGGCTAGGTTGGGACCCGAGTACAGCTACCTCCTCGTGGTGGATCCTGGATTAACTCAGAATTTATATATTGAAATCAGAGTTAAGTTGAGAGCTGTACATTTTATAAAAATGTTTTTTCAATAAGTGTGTTTCAGATTATCTTGAAAAACTAATATACATTGTATAAGTAAAATCTAGATTTCCAAAGAAAAACATGCATTTTGCATCATTTATAAGTATTTTTATCATAGTGGCGGCACCTCTAAATGTTCAACTATTCAGAAATGTTTTTGATATGTGTTTCCTACAAGTCACCTTAACTGAAATATCACTACTGAAAACCAAGAAATTACAATAAATTTGATAGAAAAAATTTTTGAGGAAAGGTATATTTCATATATTTTTACAAAATAAAATATCATGGCCGCAAATATCACTTATATGAGCTGAAATTTTAGCATAAGTGTTTTCTAACAACGCATCACAATAATTTCACTATTACAGAGCAGTCTGAGAAAAAAATTTAAAAACGTCCATTTTCGCTCCACCCTAGTGGACGCTCTTCTCCAGGTGGGTGCTTCAAATGAACAATTTACAGTACAAATATTTATCTTGCCCAACTAATTCTTTTATTGCCAAATTTTTGAAAGCAACTGCAGACGCAGCATATAATGTCGCTTTTTTTAAACATTTCTTTAGAAAAAAAATTTAAGCTTCATCTTTAAAAAACTTTATAGCTTAGTTTTGTGTTTGTGGCCTTTCATGTCAACGATGTAGATGGCACATTACCCTTTTCGCTTGATATATTCACAAGGTTGATCAAAGTAGAGGCTTACAGTATTTGTATTAAGCTTTCTACGTCACGCTACCTTTGGCTAATCTCCCGTTATTTTAAAGTTTTGATCAGGTAATTGAATTTTTGAAATTTGTAGGATTTCTGCAAGCGGGTCGAGTAAACCAGTCACCATCACGCATTCAATAACATATATGAGCAAACTATTGATACCAAGTTTTCATATCAATATCTAAGTATATTTAGCACAAATACCATACAAACCTTTTTAGCCTGTCCAAATATAACTCGAAAAACCAAAACAAACGCTATCATATTGAAACAAAACATGATGAAAATTGGAAGAAAGAAACCAAGTAATAAGGGATAAGTAGCAAGCCAGCATATATTCTCGTTCGCAAGATATGTCGTTCCTGAAATAAAAGAAATTCTGATCAAAAATGCTGATTCATAGAAACAAGTGAAAAATTGCTAAGTTAACTGTTATCGTTTCCGCAAAAGTAGACAACTTCAAATCAAAGTTGAAAACACAAGCTATTTTTTTATTAGGTATCGATCAAAAACCACAAAATCTACAAAAACCGTTCTAAATAACGCGCTAAGTAGTAAACAAAGAAGCTGGGAAAAATCACCAGAACGAAAATTTCGAATGTATAAAAAGGTACTACGACAGTTGATTGAAAGAAAGAAACGGCTGCTTAAATTAAAATCTAGAATTGTTTTTTTACAAGTTAGGGAAAGAGTATACTTTTTTTAACCATAAAATAATTATGTGTCATTTTGATCAAATGCCGTTCGATCAAATGTTGTTTCGATCAAGTGTCGTTTCGGTCAAGTGTCTTTTCGATCAAGTGTCGTTTTGGTCAAGTATCGTTTTGATAAAATGTCGCTTTGATCAAGTGTCGTTTCGATCAAGTGTCGTTTCGGTCAAATATCGTTTCGATCAAGTGTCGTTTCGATCAAGTGTCATTTCGGTCAAATGTCGTTTTAGTCAAATGCCCTTTCGGTCGTCGTCGTCGTCGTCGTTTGAAGGGTATCCACTCCAGGTCAGACACAAACAGGACTGGGGCCGAGGGTTTATCCTTTTAATACCCCAGACTGCTGCACTGCCTGAATCAGATGCTGGCAGTGATGTCATTAAGCCAGCATCAAGTTCGTCATTCAAAACCGTCAGACCTCGTGCTCCATGTGGTGCCCGATGTATAGGGCACGCTGTTAGTACATGGTCTGCGGTTTGTTCAGAGGCGCCGCACTCGCAATTTGGTAAAGGAGCGCGACCCCATTTGTGCATGGACGAATGGAATCGCTCAACACCAGTCCGCATGCGGTTGAGCTTAACCCAAGCTGGTCGGGGTAAGCTCATCTCAACAGGCCTGGCACCAGTCCCGGGCACAAAAACACGGAGCCTGGAAGCATTTTCACAATACTCCGTTTTCCATTTGTAATTTGTCCATTCAGAGGCGCGGATTCCAAGTCTGGCAAGGTTGTCCAAAAGATTCCGCGCAGCTGACACAAACGGGCGTCTGGATCTTAGTCTCATTTGGCGAGTATCTGAGGACCCACTTAAAAGACCATACAAGGTATGATCGGGGTCCAGAGATCCACGGTGAGCCAAGGAGAGTATCGCTCCCAGTCGGCGAAGCTCAGCTGGCTGGATGCCTGAGAGTATAGGTAGGTGGTCTGTTGGAGTGGGACACAGGCATCCAGTAACTATGCGCAAGGCGTCGTTCAAGATACTGTCGATGAGGCTAGTGTGAGCACTGCGACACCAGACTGGCGCACAGTACTCAGCTGTTTAGTAGACTAGAGATAAGGTGGCTATGCATAGTGTTTTAGCACCAGCACCCCATCCCGAGCCCACGAGTCGCCTCAGCAGTGTGACGCGCGAGGATAGTTTTTTTCAAAATATTACTAAATGGTGACGAAACGTCAGGGATCTGTCCAGTTTTACCCCAAGATAAGTAGGGGTTGGACAGAACGGTAAAAGTCTACCGTTGTTGTAGTGTTGCAGTGTAGACATGTCTTGGCTTAAAGTCCCCTCAAAGTCCTTCCAGTTTCCAGAAGAATGCAACAATGCTAGATTATCAGCATAAGCAAACTTTCTGAAAATCATGGAAGGAAGATCGTACGTATAGATGTTAAATAGGAGGGGAACCAAGACCAATCCCGGAGGAACGCCGTTTTTAAGACGACGTAACCTGCTTTGCTTGCTGTTTGTCCCGTTTCGGTTAAGTGCCGTTTTGGTTAAGTGCCGTTTCGGTTAAGTGTCGTTTCGGTTAAGTGTCGTTTTGATCAAGTGTCGTTTCGATCAAGTGTCGTTCGATTAGCTGTCGGGTCACCGTACAAAAATAACTCGATTCAATCTTTTTTTTAGTTTTAAATTTCAAAGCTTTAAATCCTTCTTATAAAGGTTTATTGAATCAAATAATTCGTAGGGATCATTACATTACTCTTTGAATAATTTTGGGTGTATTTTTGCTGAATTGCAACTGTATGTTGTTGCAATTCTCTTTCGGCCAAGCGTCACGTACACGCCACCCAAAACTTGAATGTTTAGAAGCTTTTAACTCTCTAGTCTAGTGCGTTGAAAAATGTTGATTTGATTGCACTAGAAACCGGTTTTAGAAGCTCCTAGTACTCTACAAAAAAAAATGTCAAAATAGGGATAAGCACATGGTCAGAATGATTATGGAGCTTGTTTGAAACCGAAATTTTACCCTTACTACCGGTGACAACAAGCAGAGGAGGCTACGCCGTCTAATAAAACGCAGGGTTCGGTCTGTACGATCTGCCTTCCATGATTTTCAGAAAGTTTGTTTATGCTGACGATTTAGCACTATTACACTCTTCTGAAAACTGGAAGGACTTGGAGGGGAATTTAAGCCAAGACATGTCTACACTTTCATCATATCTTCAGACTTGGAGGTTGAAGCTTAGTCACACTAAGACGGTGACGGCAGCCTTTTACTTAAATAACCGAGAGGCCAAGCGAGAACTAAAAGTCTACAACAGTGATAGACTTTTACCATTCTGTCCAACCTCTACTTATCTTGGGGAAAAACTGGACAGATTGCTCGCTCACGTTTCTAACCATCTAGTGGTATTGCGTAAAAAACTATCCTCGCGCGTTACACTGCTGAGACGACTTGTAGGCTCAGGATGGGGTGCTGGTGCTAAAACACTACGCACAGCTGCCTTATCTCTGGTCTACTCAACAACTGAGTACTGCACACCAGTCTGGTCCTTTTTTGGCAGGCCAAGGACGCGGGAAAAAACCCTTGCATGAAATGGAGCATCGTGGTCCATACAGCCCCATACCAACCGGGGGCAAAATCTTGCGGTCTATGCCTCAAAGAGAAGCTTACAATCTTGCAGGCGGATGCAAGCTCAACCCTCAATAAAAGAACGGAACTCAACGGAAAATGTCGCCATGTGAACAAATTTAAATTACGCAATTTCAGTTAAATCTTTTTGGTTTACTCTTCCCGCTTCTTTTCTGTGTCACCTGACCAAACGTTACTTTTATCTCTTTGTTTCTTTATGATTTCTACCGTATGACGTTCTTATGCAGTGTTGTTGTATTTTCTTGTTGGTTTTAATCAGACCAAATTCTTTATGCTCAGTGCGGACTTAGCCGACTTGCATGTGAAACTGTTGACAATTTCTCAGAAGGTTATTTGTTTTAGTGGATAATTTCAGTGGTAGTCAATATAAGAATATTTCCGTCTTTTACTTTTTTATATTTTTTATAATTTTATATATTTTTTCATATTGTTTAGTATATTTTGTTAATATTTTTACATTCTAGGTTTTTTTACTTCACAGATTCCAGCTGATGAGCCGTCTTTGGCAAAACAGGCTGTTGTGAATTTTAAATTTTAAATTTCTATTTTATTTTAGTGCTTTCATTAATAAATATTGCTCTAACTATCTGGTTATTGAGCTCTGTACCGGCGAAGTAAAGCAAACAGATAAATAATGTATATACTGTATATATATACATATACTGTATATATAATTAATTTACAGACCACAAATTTTTTTTATTTAACATTAATTTTATTTGCCCCAACAGACTGTTTCGCCTGCCTGGGCTCGTCAGGGGGCGGTTAAAATCTTATTCAAATAGAATTAAATATTTAAATAAGATTTGAATAAGATTTTAACCGCCCCCTGACGAGCCCAGGCAGGCGAAACAGTAAAATAAAATTAATGTTAAATTAAAAAATTTTGTGATCTGTAAATTAATTATCTAACAGCTCTGACTCGACGTCATTGAGCACTTTCTTGATGAACACCGACCAAAAATTTTGAAAAATTTCTATCACAAATAACATTAAACTAATTAATAGATCATAAATTCAAATAATTAAACTTAGATATTTCAAAATAAAAAGTAAAGTCAATATTTTGAAACATAGTTTATCCAGTGAATTCAGTGAATACTGAAAAAACTATGTTTTAAAATATATTGACTTTACTTTTTTTCTGAAATTTGTGAAGCGTTCTGAACTAGAATAATTTATGACGTAATACAGTTAAATATTGCCAAAATATATGTATTAACGCAGTTGATAATGGAATGAGTTACAATTCCGAAACGTCCTAAATAGCAATGTTTTGCAGTACTTTTAATCTGAATTTTTTTTATTCATATTAAAATTGTAAAAGCACAAAAAGTTTTGTAAAAGTTTAATTTAATTCAATAGAGTTTAAGCATTACCATTTACGTTCAATCCCACTGATAAAGTAATTACAGTTATGAGGATCGCCATTCCATAAATCACCCCGGCAGACTTCCTCAAAAACTTGCTTTTTTTACTCGAAAAAACCTACAGCAAAATAAGTACTTAATTATTTCAAAATTATTGAAAAAAAAGCGAAACACTTGACGAAAAATTTGGTGGTTAGCAGGCGAACACTTAAGCTCTCAGTAGGTATTTAATTTTTGATTGCTTCAAATTTTTAATTGCTTAGAAACTGTACAATACACAATTTTAATAAAAAGATACATGATTTGAATTTGAACTTCTTCGAGCGTGGTGAGGTGGGATGGCGCGACTTCATTAATGCCCTCTTTGAGTCAGGTTCGAAGTGGTGAACCCAAGTCTTATCTCCGGTCACTATTTGCTGCAAAAAGGTTTTGTCACTATGGCAATACTCTAGATGTTCAGGACAAGCTTCTAAGCGGAATTTTTTATGAGTCTCTGTGAGCTGCCATGGGACCCACCTTGCACACACTTTTGAATATCCCAGGGTTTCCATGATCTTTACAGCACTCCTTACACTTACTCCTAATGACTCTGCAAGCTCATTAATAGTAATGCGTTTGTTTTTCTTAATCCAAAGTAAGAAACAATCAAGACTGCTCGCATAATCTTATTCGTTTTCTTTTATGTTTTGTGGTAACTTTTAGTCAAACACTGCCATAAACTAAGTCTTGTCTTTTAATACACTTTACCAAATAGCTGCAAACTTCAGATCAAGAACAGTTAGTAATGGTGCTGTTGTACAAAAGCGGCAGATCTCTAAGTGTACAATTTGTCCCAGTCCAGAAATGACGCGGCATTAGATTTGTTCAGAAACACATGCAGATTGTAAGTTTGTTCTTGGGTGTACTCGTAAAATGAAACTAAAACAATAAAATTATAAAATTCAACAAGTTTCTAGTTCTATTTCATTTCTTCATGATTTCATTTTAGATATTTTTGTTAATTGAAAAAATATTCCTTTGTATCAGCTGTCAATTTTAAAAAATTGAAGAAAGTAATAGTAACTGCTGCAGAATAATGTCATTAAGTAAACACGAAATATTTAACGGAGAGTCAAAAACATTCAGTTTACATAAAAAGAAACTAATTGTAAACAAAAGCATAAGTTTATGTCAAAAAAATATGGTTCTGCAAAGCGCTAGTTTTCATTGATTGATCACGCTAAAAAATTATTGCTCACTGCAAAAAACTTGTTTTATAAAATAGTTGTGTGATTATGGTCTCCTGGTCTCCCAACATGCGGCTTTGTGTTTAAGAAATTCAAAGAGAATGAGCCTTGTAATTTTTCGACAGTTGTTGTATTTTTAATGCAGATGGACATGAGCTGTAAATTTTTTTGAGTGGCCTACTCTTTTTTGATTTCGTTGCAGTTGCTGTTGCATAAAGCTATTATAAACTCTGGGAGACAAATTGAACGGTTTAGAACAAAAAGTAAATTAAGTAAATTGAGTAAAATACTATTTTTGAGTAAATTGCATTCAAAGTTTTAAATAAGTCATAAAATCAAATTTTACAGGAATTTTTGTTTTTAGCGTAATTAAGCATTAACATATCTTATACTAAATTTTTAAGATTATTTATGGATATTTTAGATGCATATGTGAGATAATATTGATAAAATATTAAATTGAACTTTTATTGTAATTTTATAGACGTAGAATATTTTTAATAAAATATTCATTACAACTTTTATTAAATCTTTTGTTGTAAAATGTTCATTAAAACTTTTATTGTAATTTTATAGACGTAGAACTTTTAAGCTCAAACTGTGTGCTGAGACACTTTGCTTTTAAAATCCATTAGTCATATTGAACCAAACCTTCTTATTTTTGGTTGGTTTACAAAAAAATTTTCCAGAGACAGTATAATATCCGAATAATCACTCATTGTCATTGTTTCATACCTACTTTTAACCAAAAATGAATGCAAAAATACTTTAGAAGGAGGTTTAATGAAACACAATACCGAGCAAAATTTTTGAAAGTCGATTAGACAATTATTATTTATCATAAACGAATCATAGTTATTGCTATTGAATTCGGTTTCCATTCATGTTGGTAAAGCAAATTGTTTATAAGATCGATACTACTAAACAGTTACAAAAAAAAGAATAGTTTAGCAGATAGAGCTTATTCTACTAGGGAAGGCTTAATTTTAAAAATTTAAAAAATTGAAAATAAGACTTCCAAAATTTTATGGTATGATATTGAAAATCAAGAATAAAATTACTCTTTTCCCTTTAACGCAAAAAAACCCATATATATACCACTCTCAAAATTTAATGTACAACTTTATTCAAAGCATCGTCAATATTTTCCTGTATTGTAGTTGTTTTTTTTGAAAAAAAACAACTTTTATAAAAAAAAATCTTGAAAAGATTTTTACATTATATGCAAGTGTATTTACTATTTGATATAGCTTTGATGCACCCATAAGCCGAACCAGGGGTGCAAGACATTTTAGTACCCTCAAAAATTAAAAATAAATAAATAAATAGCTTTAGAAATGCTTAAATATAAAAAAACTTATAAAAATACTTTTGTAGCCTACTTGATGATAATTTTAAAGTTTCTTTATTTGTCAACTATACTTATCCCTACCCAGGTGCACCGGAAGCAGGGGGGTAGAGGGGCAATTGCCATGTCTTTCCAGATTGTTTTGCAGAAAATAGCCATTAGCTTAAGCAATTTTTTTTCAATTTGAAAGTATATCATTAGAAGTAACTTTTATTTATTTATTCATTCATCTTTGTTTATCCTCTGACTTGCAAGACAACGTTGAAGGTTGATAAACTTAAGCAACCATCAGGGGATTACCCAGACCTGCTATCGACATCCTAATGTATTGCTTTTTAATTAAAATTTTTGTTTAATTTTCCTAGTTTGTACAGTATATTGATATGATTATAGATTTACTGTAATTTAGATATTCTAATTTCTTTCCTGAGGAGATAACAGAATGGCAAAAGGAGGTATTAAACTGCAACTTGTTGATTGTGTTTGCCATCAATATGGCCTTCAACTTTCCTGTTCTTGTAACTTTTCAGACAAAATATTTAGGCTAATGCTTACGGAAAACAACAGACATGTATCTTTGTACTCTCTAACATAATACCACATAACGTTTGCTTTGTGTTCAATCAACTCCAGTGTAATTTGACATATTATTTACCTCCTATGGGGCAATAACTGCATTACTATAAAATTTTGTATATTGCGAATCTCCTTTTAAATATTAGTCTGTTTGCATTAATTAAATTTGCTTATTTGGTTGAAACTTATTTTTGTCCAATTTGTTTAGTGAGGTTTCCTATAAATCTATATTTTGGCACATTTGTTTTGGTTTTGTGATATATTTTAAACTATCTTCTTGGCTTTAATTTATTAAATTATGCGATTTGGCTTTTTCATGAATCCCCTCATAACTAATTAGGTTTTCCTAACCAATCTTCGATTCATAGTATATAAATACAACATTTGATTCATCCAAGTTCTTTTTTGGGATTGGGACTTTTCCTAAACCTTTTCTACTTTTTGTAAACCGTGTTTGGTAGAATTTTCTGAACCATGTTTGGTATAAAGCTCAAAAGTGTTCTCATCAAAGTTTCCAAAACCAAACAAACTATAGTGCATCACTGTTAAAAGAAATTTGAGCATGGATCAACCTAAGAATCTGATTGATTTAAATTAGATTTATGCTGCTGCATAAGTCAACCTTTAGCAAACATTTTATTGATCATTCAAGGCAAGCAAATTTTAAAGCAGGCAAAAAACTATTAAACATCTTTTGCTAATCACATGTAATGAGCTGATTGTATAGCAATTGCATTTCTGGGATAAATTCAAAACATTATGTTGATCAAAATACCTTATACTTAAATACAGCTCTATTAGCTTAATTTTTATCAATGCACCCACTGCACAAAACACAGTCAAGTAATCGATTTAGCTCAAAGATAGAACAAAATAGCCATAGTGTAAACACTGAGCAATGTCCAGTTTGTACTTTAATGTGCTCATATCAATAAATAACATTTAAACGTTTTTAATGAAAACAATGACTGCACAAAAGTAGGACCTTAAACCTTTCCATTTTCAAAGAACTGGCTAAAGTTTTCTCAAAAATAAATTAAGAAATCTCTTTGTAGTACTAGTAGTTAAAAATTTGTGACCAAATTTAGGAAAAAAAAATTGGTTAAGCCATCAATATACTCTATTATTGCAAAATAGCCTCATCAGTTGTTGCATTTACCAAGAAGCTTGAGTAAATTTTATTAAGGTTAGCGCTTGTTTTAATTTCAGAGAAAAATTTACGACTTTTTATAAACATTAAACAAAAATGTATTGAGAAAGTAGATATTTTGGCATGGGGTCTACTTTAAAGTTAATGGCAATGAAATCATCATAACCTCAGATTTTCAGTCTTCAACATCTGCTTTAATAAAGAAATTTTCAAAACTATTTACATTGTTGACGCAGCACTTGCGCTGATAAAATACGCAGCAAAGTTGTTTTTTAACAAAGCTAAATTCGTGCAATTATTGCTCATTGGCAATACTGGTAAAGTTCGTTATCCACCATTTATAATATTAACATTTTACAGCTATATAAAAAATTAATTTATGTTTCAATTTATAAATTAATTTACTTTGATGCTCTGTATCATTTAAAAGTGCTTTGTAGTTTTCAATAAAATAAGTTGCTCGAAATTAAAATTTGTCGTTTTTTCATATTCTGCGCCCCCATTAAAATTTTCAACACCTGTGAACAGCCCCCATTGAAAACATTGTCCATTGTCAACAGCCCCCATTGAAAACCCAGCCATCGGTTGCAAACCCAGCCATCAGTGGCACATTTCTGTGTCTTTTAATGCCGGTCCCAAGCCCGGATAAATGGGGAGGGTTGCGGCAGGAAGGGCATCCGGCGTAAAACTTTTTTGCCAGATTTATACAAATGCGTAATCATTGTCAATCCATACCGGATCGGTCGCGGCTCGGGTTACCAACGACCGCCTCAGGTGTCGCACAGCAGTGCACCTGCAAAAATTATGCTACTGCTAAACAAAGTAAAAATAAGAGCAGAAAGAGAGGAGGAAGGCGAGTAAAGAAGCAGCGAGAAGCATGGAAAGGAAGATGCTCACTCATAAGGGTGGGTACCTTAAATATTGGAACGATGACTAGAAGGGGAAGAGAGCTGGCAGATATGATGGAGCGAAGGAATGTAGACATATTGTGCCTACAAGAAACAAGTGGAAAGGGAGAAAAGCAAGGAACGTTGTAGGTGGATGTAAAATATTTTACAACGGAGCTGATGGAAGAAAAAATGGGATAGAGATAATGGTGAGGGAGGAGCTGGCTGAAAGTGTTCTGGAGGTGAAGAGGGTGTCGGACAGACTGATGGCCATGAAGCTGGAGGTAAATGGGTCCATCCTAAATATAGTAAGCACATATGCTCCACAGGTTAAGAACAGCATGGAGGAGAAAAATGATTTTTGGGAAGACCTGGATGGATTGATAGAAAGTATATCAAAAGAAGAGAGGATAGTTCTTGGTGCAGACTTTAATGGACATGTGGGCGAAGGAAACATAGGGGATGAGGAAATAATGGGGAGGTACAGTGCTGGAACAAGAAATAAGGAAGGATCAACGGTTGTAGATTTTGGGAAAAGGATGGATTTGGCGATTGTCAATACTTATTTCAAGAAGAAAGATGAACACAGGGTGACGTATAAGAGTGGAAGAAAAAGTACCCAAGTAGATTATGTGATGTGCAGAAGGAGGAACCTGAAGGAAATGTGCGATTGTAAGGCAATATTGAATAAGTGTGTTGCGAAGCAGCACCGTATGGTGGTATGCAAAATGGCTCTTATGGTGAAAAAGAAAAAAGCAGAGAAAGTAAAGCCAAAGATACGATGGTGGAAACTGAAAGAGACAAGCTGTCAAGAAGCGTTTAGACAAGAGGTGACCAGGATTCTGGGAGGCAAGGATGGGTTACCTGATGAGTGGGACAAAACGGCAGAAATACTAAGAAAAACAGATGAAACTGTACTGGGAGTGACATTTGGGAAACAAAAAGGAGACAAGGAGACATGGTGGTGGAATGAGGAAGTTCAAAAGAGCATAAAACAAAAGAAAGAGGCAAAGAAAGCATGGGACAAAATAAGAGATGAAAATACTAAAAAGATATACAAAGAAAAGAAAAATAAGGCAAAAAAGGCAGTTGCAATGGCAAAGGGACGTGCGTATAATGATTTTTATGCTAGATTGGAAACAAAAGAAGGTGAAAAAGAGTTGTACAAATTGGCTAGGCAGAGAAACAGAGCAGGGAAACATGTACAGCACGTGAGGGTTATAAAGGATAAAAACGGTAATGTTATAGTAAATTCAGAGGCAGTGTTAAAGAGATGGAAAGAGTACTTTGAGAAACTGATAATTGAGGAAAATAACAGAGATCCTAGGACAGGGGAACCAGAAGTGGTTAATGAAGAGGTATATTGTGTCAGTAGAGAAGAAGTAAAAAACGCAATAAGAAGGATGAAAAAAGGTAAAGCAGTTGGGCCAGATGAGGTACCAGTAAAAGCTTGGAAGTGCATGGGGGAGATGGGGATAAAGTTTTTGACCAGACTGTTCAACAGACTATTAATCGGTGAACAGATGCCAGAAGAATGGAGAAGGAGTGTGCTTATCCTAATCTATAAAAACAAAGGGGGCAGTGCTGTGGAAACTACAGAGGAATAAAGCTAATGAGCCACACAATGAAAGTATGGGAAAGAATTATTGACACCAGGTTAAGGGATAAAGTGGAGATCAGCAAACATCAATATGGTTTTATGCCAGGAAAGGGAACCACCGATGCCATGTTTGCTTTAAGAATGTTGATGGAAAAATACAGGGAAGGTCAAAGAGAGTTACATTGTGTATTCGTGGACCTAGAGAAAGCTTACGACAGGGTTGCACGGGAAGAGCTGTGGTACTGCATCAGAAAATCCGGAATAGTGGAAAAGTATGTGCCACTAGTACAGGATATGTATGAGGAAAGCGAAACAGTGGTGAAGTGTGCAGTAGGAACTACAGAAAGTTTCAAGGTTAAGGTTGGACTGCACCAGGGATCAGCGCTAAGTCCATTCCTGTTTGAAGTGATAATGAACAGGCTAACGGATGAAGTAAGGAGAGAACCACCATGGACGATGCTGTTTGCTGATGATATTGTGATTTGCGAAGAGACCAGGGAAGAAGTGGAGCAGAGATTAGAATCCTGGAGGTATGCATTGGAAAGAAGAGGGATGAAAGTAAGTAGGTCGAAGACCGAATATCTGTGTATAAATGGAGGAAATGACGACGAAATAGTAAAGATGGAAGATACAAAAGTGCCAAGAGTAAAAGAATTTAAGTATTTGGGATCAACGGTCAAGAAAGTGGTGGTTGTGAGAGAACGGAAAGTGGTGGTTGTAAGAAAACGGAAAGTGTAGGGTCGTGGCAGAGTACTTTCAGTTTGCCATTGCTCTCCCTGTAAATAAAAGTGTGTCCCAAAATAAATGAAACCCATTAATTTGATTACGATTTATTACTAAAACAAAATACGTTAAAAATTTTAACAGAGGCAAAGAAGAGAGTACAGGCAGGATGGAATGGATGGAAAAGAGTATCAGGAGTAATCTGCGACAGGAGGTTACCAGCTAGAGTAAAAGGAAAAGTGTACAGTTCAGTGGTAAGACCAGCAATGGTGTATGAACTTGAGACAGTAGCAGTCACAAAGAAACAAATGGAAGAGATGGAAGTCGCAGGGATAAAAATGCTTAGGTTTGCTATGGGACTGACAAAAAAAGACAAGAAACGGGCACATCAGGAGTACTGTTAAGATAGAACGGTTAGGAATGAAGATGAGGGAGGGCAGGCTGAGGTGGTATGGACATGTCATGAGGAGAGACCAAGAGCATGTAGGAAAAAAGATGATGGAAATGGAGTTACAAGGAAAGAGGAAAAGAGGGAGACCAAACAGAAGATTTTTAGATGTAGTAGAAGAAGATATGGAGAAAGTTGGTGCGAAGGAGACGGACATTAAAGAAAGAAAGATGTGGAAAATGATGATACGCTGTGGCCACCCCTGACTAAAGGGAAAGGCTGAAAGAAGAAGATTGAAATTTTCAACACCCATTATATTGGTGGTTTTAAAAAAAAATTTTTTTAGCATAAACATGTTTATTTATATGGATACCATATTTTTTTAAGGGCTCATATAAATTTACATTTTAGGCCACCCTAATTCTAGTTTGGTTCCTTTTCTTTGGAGTGCTGCGCAGACTCAGCATTTTGCAAAGCTGCATAAAATGTCGCATGATCCGGCAAAAACACGTATTGGAGGAAGTGTTTTGCATCTAAATTTTTGCTTTTTTATTGGGTAGGAAATCTAAATATGCATCTGTTAGCGTAGTAGGATTTAGTTTATCAATGAAAAATTCTTGCTTTAAGGTAGCAATGGGATGCTACATTCACCCGTCATGAAAAATCTGCTGATAGCATGACTGCCTCTTTTATATGACAAACCCCTAATGCTTGCAATGTTACTTGGAGGCCGAAAACATAGATCAAAAACGGCTTTGAAATTTTTTATTTTATAATCGGACTAGAATATTTTTTAAATCATCAATGAGAGGATGTTCCAGATATATAATCTTAAAAAAATTGACTTGATCAGTGTTACTAATCAATTTAACACAATGAGAAGAGATTGTAACATTGTCTTTTTTCTTCTATTTTTTCAATTCGATCGAAGGTAATGTTACAAGACATGCAACTATGGCCAAGAAGAGGTTAAAAAACGTGTATTTCAACCCACTTCCTTCTATGCATTACTAGCAATATTTTTGGATAAAAAAATTTTATAAACTTAACCCCTCTCAAACAAAAAATGTAGTCGGTTAGAAATTTTCGAAAGTAAACCAAATGCCTAATATAAAATTTAAACTTTTATCTCAACATAGCTGGTAAAGTACGCTTATGATAAAGCAAAGGTTTACTAACCAAGGTTTTAATTTTAATTAAGTTTTCTGTGTTTACTTCATCTTTCATTACTTTTATCGATTTTTTAAGCCAAGTATTTAAATAGAACACTAATGTATACTTTTATGTAATTAAACTAAAAACAAATTCTAATTTACCAGTTTTCATGACATATACTTAAAGCACCGAGCCAAAATATTTCGCACAACCAATCAGGGTATCACACGTTAAACTACTATACGCCGTGATTAAATTTTACAACGTGATTGGATAAAATGGATTTAGTTGTTTTAGATAAGAAAAAATGGACTAAATTTACTTTTAAAAAATTTAACAGCAGTTCTAGCAAAACCTTGCTTTTGAAAAAACGATTCAGAAATATTTTTTGAAAATAATATTTTGCATGTTGATTAGAAACACCAAAAGCGACGCACTGCAATGGATAACTTAATTTGGGTGAAAATGTAACTTGGTTACTTTTCGTGAATCAAGTGCAAAAATTTTTCCCAGAATAAACTTTTAAAAATACAAAAATAAAGTTTAGTTTGCTTTAATTAGTTCTAGTCACTTTAAAAAGTCTTTTTTTAACCCTAACCCTAACTTCCCACACGCACTCATTCAGCAAAAGATCAATTTTATCACTGTTAATACCTAGGGTTAGGGTAACTCAACAATGATGAAATCATCACCTGTAATAATAGGTTTTAACACTTTTTTGTAGTAACGACTAGGCATAACAAACTTAACCCTAACCTTTACAGCAAGTGCAAAAATTTTCTTTTAGAACAAAATTTAAAAAACCCGCCAGAAGGAAGTTTTTGCACTTGATCCCTTTTGGTTCTCAACTCTTCAAAGGTTTTAAATGATTGTGATTTGAAGGCAATATGCATTAAGTTTTGGCTTAATTTTGGAAGTGGTTTTCGGGTACTTGGGAGGAACTAATTAAAACATTTTTATGAATAAGAGAAAAGCAAATAGACGATCAGATTGCAAATGGCTCATGAAACAAAACTGCAAGAATTATTGATTGAAGTACTGAGGCTAGGTTCAATCAACTTTTCAGAAAACGTGAAGAGGCACGCAAATTCTATTTTTTCTTTCATTAAATAATTACCCTGATTAATTGTAATTTGACCTAAATAAAAAATAAAAAATTTCAATTTGGTTGACTTTGTTTTAATTAACATTAACTTTTACGAGCTACCACTTGTTTGTGAGATTAAACGGAAAACAAAGTGAGAAGTAGTTCATAAAAGGTTTTGTTAAAAAAGTCGATTTGCGACAATGCAGCAATAAATAGTAATACAACAAATGAGCCAGATTAAGTGGAACTTTTACCAGTGATACAGTATAACTGTTTAGGAAATATTCTATAAGAAAGCTAAAAAATACACAGCCAGAAATTAATTTTGATATATTTACCATCAGGGAAAACCGGTAAGTTGGAAAAGCAAAAGGCACTAAATACCGGGAGTTTTTAAAGTTGCATATTGTTTTCAAAACTTATTTAACAAGCTATCAATGAAATCGATTCCGCAGCTTAAAAAAAATAATTAGGAAAAAATTAGAATGGTTTGAAAATGCTCTGGATCGGCTTTTCAAATTTAATTTAATGCTACATAATTCTCTTACTTCTTTTTCATCTTTTGATTTAAATTTTTTGGAAAAAAGTGAGAAAGTTGTTTAATTATTTTACTTATGTTCGCTTAGACTGGGGTGTCGAGCCTGCAGGCCCCGTTTGTTCTCAAACGGCCCGGTACTCACTCAAACTATGTTCTCGGATTTAAGAAAATTTTTCAATTTTTTATCAACTTTAAAACATTTTTGGTAGATAAATTGTTAAACTTATTATATTACATTAAAATTGTTACTTAATAGCTCAGTACTTTTACGCCAAACTTTTACTGATAAAAAGTAGATAAAAACCTCTTCGATTGTGATTTAGCAAATGAAAAGTTAAATTTTGTATTGGGGCGTTAAAATGTTTACGAGCTTATTCTATAAAAAAAAAAAAAAACAATGCCCGAAGTGACCCCCGAAAAATTTTCTAACTCTTAGAGTAGCGGGAGACTCTATGTAAACACTATGCCAAATGGTAAAGAAATATAAACAAAAAAACTTTTTGAAAGTTTGAGTTCAACTTATTGCAACAGTGTCAGGGTCGTCGTATACTTCTACTAAGTTGCAGTTCATATTTTTTACAGAGTTAGCTCAAGCAATCATTTGTTTGTACTTACAACAACAATGGAGATATACAAATCATAACTATAAACTGTCATCCAACCCCAAGCAGCAAGAAAGAAAAATTGAAGAAAAAAGGCAGTAGCAGTACATAAGCCTTTATTCCACCTTGCGTGTTCAACACCAGCGAGAAATATAATGTAACCCAAACACAAGTTGACGCAAATGTTCATCATAATAATGGAAGGTCTCCTCTTTTGAAGATCTCTGCGATTTAAACAAAAAATAATTTTTAAAGTTATCACAGAAATTTAAAATTTATTTTTGGATAAATTTGATAAATGAAAAGACAAAAAAATATGATATTAAAAAATTAGAAAAAACAAAGTATTTATAACCGTCAAAACAGCTTTTTATCAAAAGTTAAAACTTTCACGAGCTTAAAGAGTTTTTACTTGAAAATAAGATGAATGATCAAAGTTATCACAAGTGCCATGATTGATAGAATAAATCCGATCATGCTCACCACGGTAAGAGCGATCTGGTTTGGTGATTTAACAATTGGTGGATAGGGTTTCTGTGAAGAAAAGTTCAAAACTGTTATAAAAAACGTCTTACCACTTCGATGTCAATAACTAACAGCCATTTAGTCGTTAATTAAAATCTGTCTGCAAATCTAAAAAGTGAATAAAAGTCGTAATCCTGGTACAAACATTTGTTGCTTTGATTATGAAAGTGCGATTAATATACAAATTAAATCCAAATAACATTTATAAATTTTTAATAGCTAAAGTTTAGTTGTTTGTGAAGAATTTTGTGCTCTTTTTCCCACAAATTTAATTTTCCTCTTGCCAGCTTGGCAATTTCGAGTCTTGCTAACAAAATAAAAAAAATTCAATCTTTATACAGTTCAAGAAAAGATAGCTAACACAGTATTACGCTAAAAAGCATCTTTTACAAAACTTTCGAAACCAAAATTTAAACTTTTAGCTAAGCAAAAAGTTTTTGATTACTACAAAAAGTAATAAATTAAATACAAAACAGCTTTGTTATACAGGGTGGGTCACAAAAACGTTTCACTTTCTTAATAATTTATTACTTCGTAACCACAAGCCGTAGAATTTGTGCTGGGTCTCATTTTAACCGTCAATTTATATACTTTTAAAAAGTAAATCATATTTTAATCGAACAAATAGTTTACGAACAGGCAAACAAAAAGTAAAAGTTACTTTTTTCGTCATTACACCAGGGTAATTCTAAAGATGCAATACTGTTTTCACTTAATAAAAAGCAGTAAATATAAAAAAGAAAAAACGAAAAATTTTTTTCTTTGGGGTCATCTTAGAAATAAAGTTTATAAAACACCTCCAAATGACCTGAAAGATTTACGTGATTGTATTATTCACAATGTCACTAAACTTAAAAATCATCCAAAAATTATTAAAAATCAATGCAAGTTATGAGAGTACGGCGTCAAAAGTGACTGAAAAACAGCTATGGTTATTGCTTATAATAAAAATATTTTGTTTTTGTAGTTAAGTAAAAAGCAAATATTTTGCTTTGAAAAATCTAATATTTTTATTTTTTCATATTTACTGCTTTTTATTAAGTAAAAACAGTATTGCATCTTTAGAATTACCCTGGTGCAATGACGAAAATAGTTACTCTTACTTTTTGTTTGCCTGTTTGTAAACTATTTGTTTGATTAAAATATGATTTACTTGTTAAAAGTATATAAATTGACGGTTAAAATGAGACTGAGCACAAATTTTACGGCTTGTGATTACGAAGTAATAAATTATTAAAAACGTGGAAACATTTTTGTGGCCCACCCTGTTTAACAAAGCTGTTTTGTATCTATTTTATTACTTTTTATAATAATTAAAAACTTTTAATTAAATCAATTTATAAATTAAAAGTAAATGAATTGACGGTGATAATGAGATTAAGCACAAATTTCTACGGCTTGTGGTTAGGGAGTAATAAAATATTAAAAAAGCGAAAACATTTTTGTGGCCCACCCTGTATTTCAATTTTTTTTACAATTTTTGTGACTTGGTTTCATTTATACTTAGGCTATAAATACGTTTATGTAATATACTACTTTATAGCGTTATTGAATTGCACTTACAACCAACAAAGCAAAATTTGTTAAGTGAGTACATTTGCAGGTGAGAGGTTTCTGGAACGTGCAGCCGCCGGTTTGCCATCCTTCGCGAAAACCCCAATACACGCAAGTGTAATTAAGAGTTACATTCTTGAAAAAGTTTAATTACCATTCAATAATCTCGAATAAAAAATAGATTATTTTTTATATCAAAATTTGAACTGATTATAAATCTAAAATTCAAACAAGTCTATCTTCACTAAAGTTACACAAGTAAAGTTATTATTCTGTTTTGACATAGTTACAGAGAATGCTTAAAGCCTACGGTACCGCTGGATCATAATTTTTTAGAGTGGAGTTTGGAAAAGTTATTTCAATTGGGTTCGGTAAAGGTATTAAAGACTCTGAGCTCTCTCTTCCGATGGTAATTGAAATGATCTGAAATAGGATGAAATTAAAGTTTTATAATTAAAATTTATGATAAAATATATTATTTTTTTCTTTAGAAATTTTTTTGCAAAAAAAACGCAATGGGTTTTAATACGAGTACTTACGTTTACAACTTTTTCTTTAGATGGAAATAAAGTATCATCATTGTAACGTGTAACCGAAACAAGTATATCCTTACTTTCACCTTCCTTAAGTTTAAACTGTTCTAAAACACTAGGGGAAATATCAACACTTCCCCCATCATCAGTTGGAGGTTCATATTTAAAGGGAACATTTGTAGGAACCAATGCAACCTTAAAAAATGAAGTATTTTAAAAATCTTTGTTAGATTCTGATAGATTTTGTTAGATTGATTCTGTTAGATTTTGTTAGAGTTTGTTAGATTTACAGTATATTAATAATAATGTAATTATAACATATAAAGTTTCCTGCTTAAAGTAAAGTATGCCAAAATGTTAAAAAATATCATCAGTACTTTGAGATTGTCAAGAACATGAAATCTTAAAGTTGAAGTTTCCATAAAATACTAATTCGGCTTAATTTTTAAACGGCATTTAATCATACAAAAAATTTTTTTTCTTGTTTTTCAATAAAAATTTTTAAAAACTAGTTTCAAAACATAGCTGTGACAACGTTTGGGTTTAAATACTGCTTACTGCTTAAATACATATAAAGTAAGTAGACATTGCAGTTTTAACAGTGTAGATTAAATACTTTTGAAGGTTCATAACAAACATATTTCAATCTTATCCTTTAATAAGTTTAATCAGTTTGTTGCTATTTTTCTAGTTATTTTTTACAAACACTTATATGACCCGAATCGATGTGGCCCCAAGCACTACAATAATTTTTTATATGTAAATTTTTTTCATAAAATTGTTCAAATAATTAAATACAATACGCGATATTACAATACTTGGACTGAAAAAGTTTCCGTTTCCACTTCGATCTTCTTTGTTGGGGCATCGGGAGAAAACTGTAAACTTTGAAGAATTTTCGAGAACTGTTTCGGAATATTTTTGGTTTTTTGTACCGCTTCCGAATCTTGTTGATTGTTTACTTGAAGTTGGTTGACATTGTTTATTACAATATTGAGTGTCTCAGATATATTTTTAATCTGAGCAGCTGAAATCTAAAAGATTGAAAAAATAAATGCTTGTCAATTATTTTGACTTGGCATTTGAATCAAATTTTATCAATTGCAAATTATAAACACGGTTAATCTGGAAACAAAAAGAATCCAATTTGATATCAAAAGATTATATGCAGCTAGGCTATGTTTTTTCATAAAACATTTTTGTTTTGTTGACAATAACAGTGTGTTGTTGTAACAGCTTCATTCCTCAAAAAGAATTTGTAGAAAATTTAAACATATACCAGGCTAAAAAAGTCTTTGTAAAATAACAAATAACAATGACCTATCCGTTACATTATCCCTAAAATAGTTAACCAATGTTATCATTGTCATCTGGTTCAAGGTCGCTTTTAACTTTACAGACCTGGAAATGCATTTTTTTGTAGACAACAACACCGGTAACTCATTCTGGCGTGTTCCAAAAATGACTTTATCTAGTTGTCAATTTTAACAAACACCTTCAAAGTACAGTCATTTTGCAATGACCAAACAAAATTCAGCGATTCAACCAAACGACCCTGTCAGTTCAATGCTTGCCGGTTTCTTAAAGTTTATCGCTTCGAAAATTTTTTGCCTGTCAAAATAGGGTTAATATTAAAAAAATATATAGATGATGTTGCATAATGCATTTAGAAAAATGCTTTGGTTGAACTTTATTGCTAAAATTAAATAAAAAGACTTTTATTTTAAATGAAAGTAAATGACATAATGTACGTTTTTCAACCTGGAATTTGGACTCTCCTGTTGTTATGTAAATCTATTCAGAAGGTTGCAGCATACTTTATACAATAGTTTTTATATCTCCAACTACGGAAATAGAGGGGAAAGAAGGTCACCTATATGAAAGGCCTAAAAGAAGTTATAAACTTAGAATTTAATTTAGATTATTAAAAAGTAATCATTTTTTTTTGTAAAGTAAAAAAAATTAAATTCTTTTATATAAAAATAAAACCGTAGTAAGGGAAAAGGTGAATTGATACAATTTGAGATTTCGGACCCTTTCGAATAAGCAAAAAATATAGAGCTATCAATTCGTTTAAGGCTCAAAGCTGACTTTGGTTCTCAGCACAACTTAAAAAAAATTTTTTCTATTGTTGTTATTTTTAATTCAACAAATATTCTAAAAACACAACTCATCGTATGAACTTAGCTTCTGCAGAAGCTAAGTTGATACGATGAGTTGTGTTTTCAAAAACTTGGTAGGGTAAAAGTAAATTTTATAATGCAATTATATAGATGCAATAAATATATATCAAATATTTAAACAATATAATAATACGTAATAAGGATAACTGCAATTATTACCAGTTCAAAAACTCTTGCCAGGCGACGCTAGTTTTTCAAAATTTAAGTATACATGTTAAATATTGAAATAATATTTATAATTTGGAAACCCTGACTAGGACTAGAGCATGTGATCAAGTTAGTATCCGCTCATTTTTCTCGTCGTGTCGAATGGTGGAAGGACGTCAATATGAGACGGTGCGAAAATCGTGAGTGAAAACAAATTGTTTATCTATTCCTTCTTGGCGATAAATTTGGACGTTAAGTTGTTGTTAATTTGAGAGAATCACATTGTTTAACGCTGTCATATTGTTACATTGTAATATTGATCAATATTGTACACGTTGTTCAACAGCTTAGCACTCATTATCTATCCGCCAAAATTTAATTTCTTATTCGCCTTTTTTTCTTATTAATTGTTCGTTCTTTATAATATAATCTCTAAATTTAAACCATTTGATTTAGGATCTAAATAAGGTGAGTTAGGAATTAACTTAGAAAGACAGATTAGACATCCCCGCTCACTGATTATCGATCGCATCGCCCAGTATTCAATAATACAGTTCAATGTAGTTTTGAGATATATTTAACCCTTGTCGGCACATGTGTTGACATTTTGTCAATTTCAAACTATTTTTGTGAGGTGTTGACAACCACTGCACACTAGCTCCACCAAACTCCCTAGCCAAAGAAGACTTTTCTGTATCATACTTCAGCTGAGGTAGGCAAGCATAGTGATGATTCAGAAACAAAATATTTGCTTAATAGTGATGATTCAGAAACAAAATATTTGCTTAATCGGCAAATCTGTTGACAAAACGTCAAATTTAGAAGACTGTTCTGTATCATACTTCAGCAGAGGTAGGCAAGCATAGTGACGATTCAGAAACAAAATATTTGCTTAATCGGCAGATCTGTTGAAAAAATGTCAAATTTTGCAAAAATGAAAAAATGAAAAAAGTTTGCCTTTCGCGTTATTCGCCTGACACGTAGCAAATAAAACTAACTTCAATTTCAAAAACTAAAATTTAATCCTTTTTTGTAAGATTGTTTATAAGTGAGATAATTTTGCGAACTTTCCAATAAAATATAAAATTTCCTGGCTGAATGAAAAAACAAAAACGTCTTATTTTTCAAAAAGCTCTAAATAAATTGCAGACAACCTTTGAAAACGATAATGATTCAGATGAGGAGATTACAAATGGAAGCGAAAGTGTGTCTGTATCAAATTGCCCACCAGAGTCTGCATCGGATTTCCCGCTTGAGTCTGACTCTGCATCTGGCGGCAATGAACTGTTTCTAGAAGAAGTGCTTTCTGACATAGATGTATTTAAAGAAAAAAGTGATGAGGACTATGAAATTTCTAATAATGATGGTCAAGAATCTAATGATGAAAGCTCGAAAAATAAAGATCAGGAAGAAATAACTGCTGGGAGGCAACATATTATGCCCAACCTTTTCAAAGTAGGCTCAGAAGAAAAAATATTTTGACTTAACGTGCTCGAATAAATGCTAGTCCCGGTTATGAAATAGATGCATTTAAATTTTTTTACCGTCCAGAAATTATTTTTTTTATAGTCCGTGAGACGAACCAAAAAGCAAGAAATGTAAGGCATCAATATGGTTATCTGCCAAATTCGGTTTACAAATATTTTACTATTGAAAAAGTTGAAGCTAGTATTGCTACCACGATTCGTGCTGGCTTAAACAGGGATAGATAACTTTACGGATTTACGTTGTTTGTGGGATCCTATTGACAGCAGACCATTTTATCGAGTAACTATGGCTTTGAATCAATTTAAATTTCTGTTACGTTGCATGCGGTTCGATAACTATTGAAATCAACTGGAAAACAAGCAGATGATAGGCTTGCCACTATTTGAGAAGTATAGTCCATTTTCAATGATACTTTACGCAACATCTACATTCCTAATGAAGCATTAACTGTGGATGGCCCAGATGGTAGGTGCTTTCACGCAGCCTGGGCCGTGAGTAAGTCTGCTCATTGATTTTAAAAATGACAGACCGAAACCGAACCTACCAAAACGGAAGGGTATCCACCCATTCCGATGTTCAGTGTGGGTCTGTTAATCGGCAAACGTCCTTTTCAGGACGGGGCAATGTCAGGATAAAACTGCCCTTTTCAGGGCACATTGCCAACAAGTTCCGAAGACCCACTATTCTTCAGCTGAACATCGAAGGCCTCACTGCAAGCAAGATGAATGTTCTTCATCACCTCGCTATGCAGTCTGAGGCACTCGTCATCCTACTGCAGGAGACCCACTGCACTGATGCAGAGAAGTTGGTACTACCACACTACCAACTAGCTGGGTCTTCTTTAAGCAGGAAGCATGGCCTTGCCACGTTTGTTCACGAGCGACTGAGATACACGCTTTTGGACCAATCTCCACCGACATCGGAGATCGAGTGGCTGTGTGTGGACGTTGATGGCTATAAAATAGTCAACGTCTACAAACCACCGCCAACGCGATTGCGAACCCTGGATCTCCCAGTGTTTCCTCACCCCTGTCTGTACGCTGGCGATTTTAACTGTCGTCATGCTGACTGGGGTTATGACGACAACAGTCCGGACGGTGAGTGCTTGGCTGGATGGGCAAGTATTAATTGTCTTGCCCTCCTATATAATGCCAAGGACGCTGCCAGTTTTTATTCCGGCCGCTGGAACACTGGCACCAATCCAGACCTAGCTTTCGCTAGCGTAGGTCCAAACAGTCGCTTACCGGATAGACGTGTCCTTGAGAAGTTTCCCAGGTCACAACATCGACCCTCGCTTATTACACCACCAAGGTTTACTATGGCAGTGCCAAGCATGCCTGTTAAGCGATGGAACTTCCGCAAGGCCAATTGGAGTCACTACATTGCTTTGACGAATAAATTCGCAAAGACTTTGTTGCCGCCTGATTCACTTGATGTGGATGCGGCTTACCAGGACTTCTGTAACATCATTAAGAAAGCAGCCAAGAAGACTATCCCACGCGGGTATCGAAATAACTATATTCCGTGTTGGGATGCAGAGTGTGAATCCCTCTATAAAACCTTTCTGCAGTCTCCTCAGGGAGACGACACGAGCTTGGCTGCTACAACTCTGCTTGCCAAGCTTGACAGAAAACGGAGGGATCGATGGTCCGAAGCAGTTCGGAGCATTGACTTCTCACACTCTAGTCGAAAAGCATGGAGTATTTTGAACAACCTTACTGGTAGGTCACGACACTCTCCTCGTCATTGTCCCGTTTCAGCCGATGCTATTGCATCTCAGCTGGTTAGAAATGGGAAATACGAGGCTGTTGATCGCAAGTCATCTCGACTTGTCTTTCAAGAAGTGTCTGACCTTTGGAGGGCCACAACACCAGACGCAGTAAATATCTCTGACAATTTTTCACAGAGAGAATTTGCTGCTGCCCTTCAACATTTAAAACCAGGTAAAGCTCCGGGTCCTGATTCCATCTGCCCCGAGCTTATACTCCATGCTGGAGCTGCTTTGAAGTCCTGGTTACGTGACTTCCTTTCTTCCTGTTTGCGCCGACTCAAAATTCCCAAGATCTGGAGAAGAGCGCTTGTGGTCGCGATCCCAAAACCAGCAAAGCCCGTGGGGGACCCAAAGAGTTATCGACCGATATCTCTGCTCTGTGTCCCCTACAAGATCCTCGAGAGGCTTATCTACGCCCGCGTTGAACCATTAATCGATCCACTGCTCCCTAAAGAGCAGGCTGGGTTCCGACGCGGGAAGTCAACCGTAGATCAAGTTGTTCTGCTAACCCAGAACATCGAGGATTCTTTCGAGGCTAAAAAGAAGGCCGGTGCCGTATTTATCGATCTGACAGCTGCTTATGACACTGTCTGGCACCGTGGCCTTACCTGCAAGCTGCTGAGACTACTTCCGGATAAGCACATGGTCAAAATGATCATGGAGCTTGTCCGAAATCGAAGTTTCACCCTTACCACCGGTGACAGCAAGCAAAGCAGGCTACGCCGTCTTAAAAACGGCGTTCCTCAGGGATCGGTCTTGGCTCCCCTCCTATTTAACATCTATACGTACGATCTTCCTTCCATGATTTCCAGAAAGTTTGCTTATGCTGATGATTTAGCATTGTTGCACTCTTCTGGAAACTGGAAGGACTTGGAGGGGACATTAAGCCAAGACATGTCCACACTGTCAGCGTATCTCCAGACTTGGAGGTTGAAGCTCAGTCACACTAAGACGGTGACGACAGCCTTTCACTTAAACAACCGAGAGGCCAAACGTGAGCTAAAGGTCTACAACAATAGTAGACTTTTACCGTTCTGTCCAACCCCTACATACCTTGGGGTAAAACTGGACAGATCGCTCACGTTTCGTCACCATTTAGTGGCATTGCGCAAAAAACTATCATCGCGCGTCACACTGTTGAGGCGACTCGTGGGCTCGGGATGGGGTGCTGGTGCTAAAACACTACGCATAGCCACCTTGTCTCTAGTCTACTCAACAGCTGAGTACTGTGCGCCAGTCTGGTGTCGCAGTGCTCACACTCGCCTCATTGACAGTGTCTTGAATGACGCCTTGCGCATAGTTACTGGATGCCTGCGTCCCACTCCAACGGACCACTTACCTGTACTTTCAGGCATCCAGCCAGCTGAGCTTCGCCGACTG
Source organism: Diplosoma virens (assembly GCA_963680785.1). Classification (NCBI taxonomy): domain Eukaryota; kingdom Metazoa; phylum Chordata; class Ascidiacea; order Aplousobranchia; family Didemnidae; genus Diplosoma; species Diplosoma virens. The sequence continues at coordinate 43,916,357 of OY796883.1, read as the reverse complement.
GGAGCGACACTCTCCTTGGCTTACCGTGGATCTCTGGACCCCGATCATATTTTGCATGGTCTTTTAAGTGGGTCCTCAGATACTGGCCAAGTGAGACTAAGATCCAGACGCCCGTTTGTGCCAGGTGCGCGGAATCTCTTGGACAATCTTGCCAGACTTGGCATCCGCGCCTCTGAATGGACAAATCATAAATGGAACGCGGAGTACTGTGAAAGTGCTTCCAGGCTCCGTGCTTTTGTGCCCGGGACCAGTGTCAGGCCTGTTGGGATGGGCTTACCCCGAGCAGCTTGGGTTAAGCTCAACCGCCTGCGGACTGGTGTTGGGCGATTCCATTCGTCCATGCACAAATGGGGTCTCGCTCCTTCACCGAATTGCGAGTGTGGCGCCTCAGAGCAAACCGCAGACCATGTACTAACAATGTGCCCCATACATCGGGCACCACATGGAGCACGCGGTCTGACGGTTTTGGATGACGAAACTCGATGCTGGCTTAATAACATCACTGCCAGCATCTGATTCAGGCAGTGCAGCAGTCTGGGGTAGTAAAAGGATAAACCCTCGGCCCCAGTTCTGTTTGTGTCTGGCCTGGAGTGGATGCCCTTCAAACGACGACGACGACGACGACGAACTGTGGATGAGCAATTAGTCGAATATCATAGCAAAATCCCTGGTAGAACATATATGCCCTCAGAACCAAGAAAGTATGGTGTTAAGTTTTTTTGGTTATGTAAAGCCACAACAGGATTTGCTTTGTATGGCATGATTTATTCAGGTAGAGAAGAAAACAATGCATCTCAGCGAAACCTTGCAAACAATATTGTGATGAATTTGTGCTCTGTTTATTATGTTACTGGCCGGGATATTTATGTCGACAGATGTTTTACTACTCACAGGTTACTATGCAACTTACTGTCTCAAAAACTTACACTAATTCGCACAATTATGTCGAATCGACCTGAAACTTCGTCTCAATTCAAATCGGCAAGAGGAAAAGAAGTTGAAAGCACTAAGACATTGTATGATCACTCAAATGGCATTTTGCTAATATCGTACATATCCAAACAAAATCGTAATGTTTTGATGATGTCCTCTTCTCATTCTGATGTTTCAATCGCAGATTACCACAGCAAACCTACAGTAGTTATGGATTACAACAAGCACAAAGGTGGAGTCAACACTCTGGATGAAAACTGTGAAGAATTCAATTGTTTGGGAAAGACAAATCGTTGGCCAATGGTTATTAACTATAATTTAATAACTGTTGCCACCAATAATGCAATTCTTGTAATGAGAGACGTCGAAAAGAGAAGCAAAAAGACTGAGTTTCTGAAGTGGCTGAATTTTCAACTTGCACAACCATATGTAAAAAAGAGGAAATTGATTGGCCAGACAAAGCTTTTTGCTGAAAGAATGGGTTTTATTGATGCTGTTTCACACAGTTCGCAGCAAACCTCTCAACTAGTCAAGCATGGAAGATGCTTCAGGTGCAGCAAACGTACCAGATAAGCACGTCAAACTTGCAAGCAATTTATCTGCCTGCGACACAGAAAGCTTCTGTAGAAAGTACACTGTTTGGATTGCCAACTATGGCCATTCGATATAAATGACTGAATATTTTTGGTTGTCTTGACTTTGATGATTCATCTTTATGTTGACAACTGGACATAGATGAATATATGTAATGTGTAGCATCTGTCGTTGAAATGTGTTTGTGCCTATTTCTTTCATTCATTTTCATTCGTTTGTTACAATAATATTGAAGTTAAAACTTTGTGGTAATTGTAAGAGGTAAACCTAAAATTTGTAATTTTAAAAGCTTTTTCGCTTCCTAATTGTTAAACACAACACCAAAAGCAACTTTTGAGTACTTTTAAGCAAAAAAATAACACAAATAAATTGTTGACAATTTGTCAACATATGTGCCGATTAAGTTACCCAAAATAGCTGTGCTGGTAAGGGTTAAATCAAGCCTAATTTGCTTAAGCCAAAATTAAAGCATGATTGATTGATTCTCCGAGCTAACCCTCCAATTACAGCGTGAGCGGGAATTCTAAGGATTGGGTTTAGATAAAAATAAGAAGCTTTACATTGAAGGCAATTATTAATCCTTTCGTTTTTATTTATTGGTGAACTTTCTAATTAAATTTACGCAAACACAGACTTTCATTTGCCTTTTAGTAATTGTAATTAACTACTTGAGCATTGCATAACAAGAATATAATTTTTCCTAAACAAGAACTGCAGCATATTTTTGGTGCAACCTTATCTGCCATTAAATTTTTATCACAGTTATGACAGCAGAGTTCCCCAAATGAAAATCAATTAACTTGTGGAGCATTTTTTTTATTTCTTCAAACTACTTTTAGATGTTTTTTGGTTGTTTTCCACCTTATTTTCAACAGAAATTAGATGTACACAGTACCATCCAATCTTTTTTAAATTTGTAGGAAAAAAATAGTAGTTTGAGCTTGTCAGAGTATTATTTTAAAAAATGCTATGTACGTTATAGGTCATAATAATCTCACTATACTTAAAAATTATTTTAAATAATTTGTATTTTTTCAGACGCTATAAATTGAAAGCAAATCAGTTTACAAAAAAAAACTTTGAAGCACAAAATTGATTATCTTGTTTTTAAAAATTTTTGGAGCCAGTTATTATTTTAAAATGCTTATTTTACTTTATCTTACAGCACTATTTTTTCAAAAATGTTTGGAAATGCTGTAGGGATAGTGTATCAACGTACCTTCCGTATCAGCTTACTTTATCTTCCCGTCCCATAAGAAAACAATTTTTTCATTTTCTGTTGCATAAAAGTTTTTAAATTATTTTTCATAAATTTTTAACGTTGATTTCAAGTATTAAGTATTACGTTGATTCGCAATTTGAAAACCCGTATTGCTAGAATAACTTAACATTGCATACTTCTATTGCTATAGGCCCACGTAATTGACCTAATTTTAGTTTTGAAGTTATGTGTATGGCAGCGTACCAGCTGAAAATTGCAAATTCTTAAATAACTTTAACTTACGAGGCAAATTGACAGCTAGCTCTGGTAGCTTCAATAAACTTTATCTACCTAGAGTTTTTTTCTGCTAACTACCCAAGGGGGGTCCTCAAAAAACCCTAAGTTTACATGTCCAATACTCTCAACAGACAGTAGCTGCGCTGTTGATCTTTTGATATGTTGGAGAAAATTTATTCTAGTTTAGTCAAATGTCTTTACTTTTAATTTATTTGCTATTAGTCTTTTCTTACTTTGCATACAGTTGAAGGTCCTCAAATTTTCTAAATCTATATTGCCGCAACACTAAATCTTCACGTTGCCGCTCACATGACTCTGCGTAAATAGGATTATTTTATGCCACAGCAAAAAGTGTACAAAAATCATGAGGTAAGTCAAAAAAATAATCTGCTACACTAAAACTACCCATCGCATTTGCTCAGATGAAATATCAAAATATTCAAAAATAAATTTTAGGAAAAGTCATAAATTGTTTTTAAAAAAGGGAGTTCCTTTGAAGACCCCCCTGAGGTAAATTAGGGTTAAGAACAATTGGTGCAAAAAAAGCAAAAATATCGCTGCATAGTAAAGTATATTCAGCTGGTAACAACAAGAAGTGTAGAGAATGGGCTTAAAAAAGTCAAGTTATAGCATCAATACGGTCTATTTATATGGTCTCGCAGCAATGTATGTGGACTATGGTATTTGGAAAGGGCACTAACTATGTGCCTTTATGTAAGAATATTATACAGTTAAAACAGCGGAGGGCGTTGTAAACTCCTTGAATTAGCGGTTGAGAATGTACACAGCAGTTGATGCTTTGTTAGTTTTTCTAAATTCTTTAGCAATAGTCAACCAACTAAGGAATAAAATTTGCCGTACTTTTTACTCACAATTATATTTGAATTTACGTTTATATTGCTGGGTTAATCAAGATTTATTTAAAGTCGTTTGATCTGCCAAACTCCTTGTTAGATCAGCTTCCAATATGCTTTTTCTCCTAAATGTGATAATAAAAATAAGCCTAATTTTTTCTTTCTCTCATGTTCTACACTACTTAGTATCTCTTCGTTTGTAAAATGTACCAAAGCCTTAGTATCTCTTCGTTTATAAAACGTACCTGCAAAGCTAATTTTTAAATGCTTGCTTATGCGCTGAGCGACCAGAACAAAAAATAAATACCTTGTTTTGTGCCTCATAACTGTGAAAAAAATGCTTTGCTTTTAGATAAAAGAAAGCGGAAAAGACAGCTTTTTGGAGTTTTCACGTTTTGGTAAAAACCCGGATATCACGTATCTGATTGCGATATTTGCCTGGTCAACACGAAAGCTGTCTCGACACAAATTTCCATATCCAAGCATTTTCTAAATCTTTCAAGCTTTTCCACACTGTACAGACCTTCGGGTTCTGGCTTTTAGTTTTTTCTCACGTAAAGACATTACGATTCTCATGTAAAGACATATCATGAATAACAAAAGGTTTTATAGCGAGAGTTTTATAAATCTGAATTTTTTATATGGTGCCAATTGAGCCTTTTATTTAAACAAAATTGAATTAAACGATTAAGTGGAACACTTCAAAAAAACTGTAGAGATTCCAGCTTTCATATCGTTTTTAGCATATAATTTCTGCTTTTCCTAAATTGGTTATCAGCAAAATTAAGATTGATGTAAAAAATCCCTGTACAATGCCTTCGATGCACTATGAATTTGTACTTTGTAATCAATATTCAAATTTATGACGAGTTTGTTAACATAATGAAATTCAAAAAAGTGAGTTAGGTAGTTTTTGGCAACGTTACACAAAATTTTCTTGATAACGCTTAGGCAGTCAACTACCACATCCTGGTCACGACAATGCTGCAAGCTTTTTGCGACCCGAATCAAGTTTTAGTTTGTATTCTGTCTGTGTCAACAGTCTACATTAATTTGTACAAACTCGGACGTGCACAGATTAGTTAAATGTTTGAAACTTGAAGATTAACGATTGATTTATTAAAAATTATCCATGCAGACCAAGATGCAAATAGATATTATAAAAAAAATAGCCAATTATTTTCTGATACTAGTAAAAATTTTACAAAAAAATAAACAACGTTAATTGCAACAATCTGTAGCTTCAACCAAATCACTAACTGCATGTTCTAATACAGCATCACAAAATTAGATAAAAACAAGTGCCGGTAAAAAGGCAACAAAAATTTTGTACTCGTGTATAATTTTCATCTTGCTCTTGCATTTTTATTGAAGAGTGTTTATTCTTATATTCATTTTCTTTGCAATACTTTATCTTAATAAGGCAATAATATTGATTGTAAAAAGTCAAATAGTAATCCAAGATGAGCAGGACGTTTTTCTAATTTTTTATAAAATTATCATAGGCTTTTCAAGCTGTTTATCTTATATTTAATACAAACAATTAAAGAGCTCAGAACAAAAAACTAACTAAGTCACAAAATACTACTTTTAACTAAATGACATTCAAAGTTTTGCAATGAGTCGTAAAATCAGGTTTTAATGCAATTTTCATTTTTAATGTGATTAACACCGCAAAGACGGTAGACGTCAATTGACGTATTTCTTCGAATTTGTCTCCATAACATTTAGACCATTCGTATCACAGCGGCCAACTTTTGTGAGTTTTTATAAATTGGTCTTATTGAATTAATCTGCGAATTTCAACCATTTATTTTGTTTGCGGAGTGAATTAGAGCGACAACTACCTAAAAGGATGGCGCACATCAATTGACGTATTGTTATTTCGTAATTAGAAACGCAATAAAAAAACATTAGATTTTTTTGCGCCGCTGATTCCTCGTTTTCAAAATAAATCATCATTATTTACATTGCAAATGAATTTACAACTGCCAACTGTGCGAAGATTCAAATTATCTCATATCCAGCTGATAGCTGAAAACAGAAATAGGTTGCCAGTTCTCATTATTAGTATAGAATATTAATTTAGCAAAGGCAATAAATCGTATCGGTAGAAAATAAAATAGAACTTTTATAAGTCTGAATTTTTATAATTTAGAACATTTGGTTTACATTGCAATAATAAGAATGTCTGGACAAAATTTTGCTGCTGCACAGGTTCTTGAAATATTACAAGATCTTCCCTCCGACTGCTCAGGTGATAAGGATTCTGGGAGTCAAAATGAAGAAATCATCAACTCTACAGTTGCTAGAGTAGAAGAGTTTAAGGTATTACCATCGGATTCAATTGACAATGAGCTAGATATATCAGCACGACCCGACCATGCTGTGGCCCAAGAAGGTGTTGTTTAAGGACGAGACCAAACTAAGTGGCAAAAATTTGGGTTTCAAATGCTTCCCGTGGACGCCTGCTGTCACACAATATTCTTAGGTTCTAGCCTAACCGACATCATATGCAACCAGACGTGTTATCTCTGGCAGCCCATTGACATCGTTCAATATACTCTTCATTAAAGCTATGCTGAGAAACATACAAAAGTGCACCGTTGCAGAAGGACAAACAAAAACCGAAAATTTGACTTGGAATATTTATTTACAAGAATTATATGAATTTACAAGATCTATATAAATTCATTGGTTTAGTGTTTGTTCGTGGAGTGATATGAGCACGCAATCTTTCTGTAAAAAACTTGTGAGGAATTCATGGGGATGTCCGATGTTCCCACAAACGATGCCAAGGGATAGATTTCTGGAGTCATGAGATTTCTTCGCTTTGATTTGAAAACGGAAGCCAAAGGAATCTTTTGCATGATAATTTTTCGCTGGCCTCACACCTTGGAACTACTTTATGGAAAATTCCCTCAAGGGTTTCGTACCGCAGTACAATATTACTGTTGATGAACAACTGCTGGCATATAAAGTAGGATGCAAATTCATTCTGTAAGCTTAAACCCCAATTCTGTATTGTATTATAACCAAAAGAAGGTAAGAGTTGACATACGTGACCAAATTTCAAGAATAAATTTAGTAAAAGCGGCTAGCAGGCAGTTGCCTGTACATGTATTTTACAACATAATTGATATGACTCTGATGAATAGTTGAGTCATTTACAAGGAAATCTGTCAAAGCAATATCATTCGAGGAAAGTAGGTACAAAAAGTGGCTGAAGAGCTAACTAGGAGCATGCAATACAATTTTTGAAAACGTCAAATGGTTGTCTGTAGTTCAAGCAGGCTTGTTACAAACCCCATTCCAGTGTTAAAGGTACGTCGCACATGCAGTACTATGAAGTGCAAAAATCGAACAATCGATGCTTGACAGGAATGCAACGAACCAGTATGTGGGCGGTGTGCTTGTAAAAAATGTCAATTTTGTGTCTAAATGTACTGCAGTAAGCAAACTAACACGCAGATATGCAAGCTGCTTTTTTACGATCAAAATTGTTCTTCAATGCAAATACACAGTTAAATTCCGTTGGTTAGTTTTGTTTTAAAAAACAAAGTTTTTAAAATCTCTTGAGTTTTATATAAAAAAACAATTTTGCCAATTTTAAATCATTACGTCAATTGACATAATCCGTCCTTCTAGGTATGCAAAAATTGCCGTCTTTCTAGTGTTAAGCATTTACACATTTTGTCTTAAACTTATTATGTCATTTATTGATACTTTAATTGCACATATCAAATAACATTAAGTAAATATAACTTTGTACTTAGACTCCTTTAGTACAATTTTATGGACTTACTTTTAAGCACAATTGATGGATTTTATTATCCTTATGAACCACATCTACTTAATTACACAAAATAAAAATATTGGCTTATTTGCTGTTTATCATTTTCTTGTAAATGATGTACTGTATTGCCAGCAGAAAAAGTGTTTAGAGTGTTTTTCAAAAAACATAATACTCTATAGTGTTCAGAGAAAGACTCGAACACACACCATTTCATTTAAACACTGCTGAGTATCATTATTTCTGTTTCTTTTACAAAATCAACTCTACTTTTCACAGAGGCGATACGAAAAAACAAACTTTTCCGCAAATTACAACCTCTAGAATGAATTTAGCAAAAATGACTCGAGCCACTAAATAATTTTAAGTTTTTGTTACACTTCGCAAGAAAAATCAATTGTTAACCAAAACCAAAAAGGCAACAAATGTTATTGCTTATTTATAAAAATATTTATTTCAATAAAAATTATATTTTCACAATAAAACTAAGTTGTTCTGATTGTTTCTTTGATTAGACGCCTATTCAATAGAAATGATCAATCTATTTTGCACAGGTGAGCACGTAGTTGCGCAAGTTGCATTACACTTTCTTTTTTTTCGGCAAAGTTGCGCACTTTGCCTTGTGTTTCTAGAAATAAAAAGATTATTTGCACGCTACCGCGCTGTTGCAACTTTCAAGATTGCTCAAGCTGCGCCAGCACCTACCTATTCTGTTGTGTAACTCTATTAATAAATATCGCACACTAGCTACCAGTAAACACATAAAAAACTTAACTCACGTTCGTTTGGGTTGTTTCATTAACAAACTCATCAATTAATTTCGAAGTTTCCTCTTCTACCATTTTTATATTAATCTAAAAAACATTTGTTTTATGAAAATAAAATCTAATAAAATTTAAGACTAAAATTTTCCTCCCGCAGTGACGTTTATAGTTCTAGAAAAACACTTCTAGAAAAGTAAACTAGGGAGAACTATTTCATTTTTTTCAAAAATAAATAACTGAGCGATGCATTTTTTTATTAAATAAGTCAAAATTAACCTTAGTATAAACGTTTTTTAATTATTTTAACCCTAGGATGCATGAAAGAAATCATTTGGGATCAAAAGTGACATGATGATAAAGTTTAGGCAAAATGTTATAAATTGTTTTGGATTTTTGCATTAGCACTGCAAGCAATCCGAAAATTGTCATATGACTTTTTTGTTTGTTTTAAGTAGTTTTTTTTATTATTACCTCAGATTCACACAAAAGGAATTAAAAATTGCTCCTACGCTTTTTAACACAATTATTTTCATATAAACACTTTATTTTTTGCCAACAAAACAGCTGTAAAAAACCAAAAAAAATTTTTTTTGATTTGATTAGATTACATTTAGTTTACTTTGTCTTAAGCTAAGTTCACAATTGTTTTTTTTTTAATATAGCTTTGATTCTTATTTAAAGTCATCGCTTTCAGCATCTCATCTAAGCAGTTTAGCAGTAGGAGTAGTACTAGGATAAATTTTCGGTTTCAGTCCATGTTTGTTTGACCTGGAGCGGAATGGACAAAAATTTTTGCTTTAATATTTGAAATTGGGTTTAAAGAATTTAAAATAGTAATTATGATTATTAAAATTAAACATTTTTTTGCCACTAGTAGTGTCACCTGGGGTCACTTGCTGCAGACTTTGTCTTAATCAGAAAAGTATTTATTCATCTCCAAGTTAAATTTTTATCATATAAAGATTCAAAAAAGATGTCAGCGTAATAGCATTTATCATTTCTTTAGGCAATCCATAGGCCGAAATTCAAACTTTTTACCAATTATATTGAAGGAGAGGGTGTCAATAAATTATTGTTACAATTTTCAAAGTTTGTCAAAATTTTATTTTTTGACATATTTTCATTTGATTTGATTTTTTTATTTCTATATTTATCCTCCTGACTCGCAGGAAAGCGACGGAGGCGCTACTACATAGGGTAGGCAATTACTCCGACCTGCTTCCGGAGATGCCAAGATATTGCTGTCCGCTTATAATTTAATAGAGATATGACTGTAATTTAGAACTGCTTGCCAAGACCACCAAGCAAGGGAATGTGCCGTAAAGTGTCTTTCCCAAGGACACAACAGAATGGCGCGAGTGGGTTTTGAACCTAGACCGTGTTGGTCACGATCCCGGCGCTTTGACCACTTGACCACGCTGCCGACATGGTTTTTGATTTGTTTGGCCCAGATGGTAGGTGCTTTCTTGCAGCCTGGGTCGTGAGTAAGTCTGTTCATTGCTGTTAAAATGACAGACCGAAACCAAACCTACCAAAACGAAGGGTATCCACCCATTCCGATGTTCAGTGTGGGTCTGCTAATCGGCAAACGTCCTTTTCAGGACGGGGCAATGTCAGGATGAAACTGCCCTTTTCAGGGCACATTGCCAACAAGTTCCGAAGACCCACTATTCTTCAGCTGAACATCGAAGGCCTCACTGCAAGCAAGATGAACGTTCTTCATCACCTCGCTATGCAGTCCGAGGCACTCGTCATCCTACTGCAAAAGACCCACTGCACTGATGCAGAGAAGTTGGTACTTCCAAACTACCAACTAGCTGGGTATTCATTAAGCAGGAAGCATGGCCTTGCCACGTTTGTCCACAAGCGACTAAGATACACGCTTTTGGACCAATCTCCACCGACATCGGAGATCGAGTGGCTGTGTGTGGACGTTGATGGCTATAAAATAGTCAACGTCTACAAGCCACCGCCAACGCGATTGCGAACCCTGGATCTCCCAGTGTTTCCCCATTCCTGTCTTTATGCTGGCGATTTTAACTGTCGTCATGCTGACTGGGGTTACGACGACAACAGTCCGGACGGTGAGTGCTTGGCTGGATGGGCAAGTATTAATTGTCTTGCCCTCCTATATAATGCCAAGGACGCTGCCAGTTTTTATTCCAGCCGCTGGAACACTGGCACCAATCCAGATCTAGCTTTCGCCAGTGTAGGTCCAAACAGTCGCTTACCGGATAGACGTGTCCTTGAAAAGTTTCCCAGGTCACAACATCGACCTTCGCTTATTACACAACCAAGGTTTGCTATGGCGGTGCCAAGCATGCCTGTTAAGCGATGGAACTTCCGCAAGGCCAAATGGAGTCACTACATTGCTTTGACGAATACATTAGCAAAGACTTTGCTGCCGGCTCATTCACTTGATGTGGATGCAGCTTACCAGGACTTCTGAAACACCATCAAGAAAGCAGCCAAAAAGACTATCCCACGCGGGTATCGAAATAACTATATTCCGTGTTGGGATGCAGAGTGTGAATCCCTCTATAAAACCTTTCTGCAGTCTCCTCAGGGAGACGACACGAGCTTGGCTGCTACAGGTCTGCTTGCCAAGCTTGACAGAAAGCGGAGGGATCGATGGTCCGAGGCAGTAGGGAGCATCGACTTTTCACACTCTAGTCGAAAAGCATGGAGTATTTTGAACAACCTTACTGGTAGGTCACGACACTCTCCTCGTCACTGCCCCGTTTCAGCCGATGCTATTGCATCTGAGCTGGTTAGAAATGGGAAATACGAGGCTGTTGATTGCAAGTCATCTCGACTTGTCTTTCAAGAAGTGTCTGACCTTTGGAGGGCCACAACACCAGACGCAGTAAATATCTCTGACAATTTTTCACAGAGAGAATTTGCCGCTGCCCTCCAACTTTTAAAACCAGGGAAAACTCCGGGTCCTGATTCCATGTGCTCAGAGCTTATACTCCATGCTGGAGCTGCTTTGAAGTCCTGGTTACGTGACTTCCTTTCTTCCTGTTTGCGCCGACTCAAAATTCCCAAGATCTGGAGAAGAGCGATTGTAGTCGCGATTCCAAAACCAGCAAAGCCCGTGGGGGACCCAAAGAGTTATTGACCGATATCTCTGCTCTGTGTCCCCTACAAGATCCTCGAGAGGCTTATCTACGCCAGCGCTGAACCGTTAATCGATCCACTGCTCCCTAAAGAGCAGGCTGGGTTCCGAGGCGGGAAGTCAACCGTAGATCAAGTTGTTCTGCTAACCCAGAACATTGAGGATTCTTTCGAGGCTAAAAAAAGGCCGGTGCCGTATTTGTCAATCTGACAGCTGCTTATGACACTGTCTGGCACCGTGGCCTTACCTGCAAGCTGCTGAGACTACTTCCGGATAAGCACATGGTCAAAATGATCATGGAGCTTGTCCGAAATCGAAGTTTTACCCTTACCACCGGTGACATCAAGCAAAGCAGGCTACTCCGTCTTAAAAACGGCGTTCCTCAGGGATCGGTCTTGGCTCGCCTCCTATTTAACATCTATACGTACGATCTTCCTTCCATGATATCCAGAAAGTTTGCTTATGCTGATGATTTAGCATTGTTGCATTCTTCTGAAAACTGGAAGGACTTGATGGGGACTTTAACCCAAGACATGTCTACACTTTCAGCGTATCTCCAGACTTGGAGGTTGAAGCTCAGTCACACTAAGACGGTGACGGCAGCCTTTCACTTAAATATCCGAGAGGCCAAACGTGAGCTAAAGGTCTACAACAACGGTAGACTTTTACTGTTCTGTCCAACCCCTACTTATCTTGGTGTAAAACTGGACAGATCGCTCACGTTTCGTTACCATTTAGTGGCATTGCGCAAAAAACTATCCTCGCGCGTCACACTGTTGAGGCGACTCGTGGGCTCGGGATGGGGTGCTGGTGCTAAAACACTATGCATAGCCACCTTATCTCTAGTCTACTAAACAGCTGAGTACTGTGCGCCAGTCTGGTGTCGCAGTGCTCACACTCGCCTCATTAACAGTGTCTTGAACGACGCCTTGCGCATGGTTACTGGATGCCTGCGTCCCACTCCAACGGACCACCTAACTGTACTCTCAGGCATCCAGCCATCTGAGCTTCGCCGACTGGGAGCGACACTCTCCTTGGCTCACCGTGGATCTCTGGACCCCAATCATATCTTGTATGGTCTTTTAAGTGAGTCCTCAGATACTGGCCAAATGAGACTAAGATCCAGACGCTCGTTTGTGCCAGCTGCGCGGAATCTTTTGAATCCGCGCCTCTGAATGGACAAATCACAAATATAGTATTGTGAAAATGCTTTCAGGCTCCGTGCTTTTGTGCCCGAGACCGGTGCCAGGCCTGTTGGAATGGGCTTATCCCGAGCAGCTTGGGTTAAGCTCAACCGCCTGCGGACTGGTGCTGAGCGATTCCATTCGTCCATGCACAAATGGGTCTCGCTCCTTCACCGAATTGCGAGTGTGGCGCCTCTGAGCAATCCGCAGACCATGTACAAACTCTACACCATATGGAGCACGAGGTCTGACGGTTTTGGATGACGAAACTCGATGCTGGCTTAATAACATCACTGCCAGCATCTGATCCAGGCAGTGCAGCATTCTGGGGTAGTAAAAGGATAAACCCTCGGCCCCAGTTCTATTTGTGTCTGGCCTGGAGTGGATGCCCTTCAAACGACGACGACGACGACAATTTGATTTGTTTATAGTGAAGGAAAATTTTTCATGTTTTTTTCTTTCTTAACAGGTACTTGTCGAAATGATTGTTTAAAATTACAAATTATTTAGTGATTAAGCGGAATATTTTTGAATTAATAGCAAAATTAGAGTTCATGAAAATGAGCACTTCATAGGAAAAAGCTTAGTGTGTTTTTTGATTTATAGAGACAAAGTCAGACATCCAAGCACAGCGAAACTTTAGACGCAACTATGGAAGAAAGTTAGAGACATTAATGATTTGCAACATCTAATAATTAAAGCAATTGATACAGTTACTGTAGATATGTTAGCAAGAACATGGCAAGAAATTGAATATCGGTTGGATATCGCACATGTGACTGATGGTTCACTTGTAAAGGTGTACTAAAGCATCTAACGTAAACTTGAAGCATTTCCCTTTACTATAAAACAAACCGATAAAAATATCTTAAAAAAATAAGACTATGGTGAATTTTTAAAATTGTAACGATAATTTATACACACCCTGTATTATCCTTATTTAAAAATTATAATCATATGATTTTTAAAGAAATCTATAAAATGCACCAACCTTAGAGAATCGGCAATATTGTTTAGTTTAAAATTTTTCCGTCTTACCTTTATAATCATAACGTTTGAATGTAACTGATAAAAACACAAAATACTACTAAAACATTGTCACATAATCAAAAATGAGTTTCCAATTGATTAAGGATTTGAACGTAATTAATCAAAAAGGAAATATATGTAAATAAAACATAGAATTAAGGTGAGAAAATTAAGAAATCGCTTACTGTTGTTTTTGCAAAAGTTGTTGTTGCCGAAGTTGTTGTTGGCGGAGAAGTTGTTGTTGCAGAAGTTGTTGTTCGCATGAAAGTTGTTCTTGCAGAAGTTGTTGTTGACTTTGAAGTTGTTGTTGGCGTATAAGTTGTTGTTGTAGAAGTTGTTGTTGGCACAGAAGTTGTTGTTGCAGAAGTTGTTGTTGACGTAGAAGTTGTTGTTGGCATAGAAGTTGTTCTTGCAGAAGTTGTTGTTGACTTTGAAGTTGTTATTACAGAAGCTGTTGTTGACTTTGAAGTTGTTGTTGCAGATGTTGTTGGCAAAAAATTTGTTCTTGCATAAATTGTTGTTGACGTAGAAGTTGTGGTTGGCATTGAAGTTGTTTTTGGGGAATTTGTTTTCGACTTAAATGTTGTTTCAGCAATAATAGGTTTTACCTGAGAAGTTTTAGTTGTTTCCATTGGCGGATAAAATGTTCTTGCAGAAGTTGTTGATGGCACAGGAGTTGTTCCTGCAAAAATTGCTTTTTCAGAAGTTATTTTTGACGTAGCAGTAGTACTTGTGGAAGTTGCTGTTGGCGGAGAAGTTGTTGTAGGCAAAGAAGTTGTTCTTGCAGAAGTTTTTGTTGATGTAGAAGTTGTTGTTGGTGGAGAGGTTGTTTTTGCTAAAGTTGTTGTTGACGTTGAAGTTGTTATTACAGAAGCTGTTGTTGACTTTGAAGTTGTTGTTGCAGATGTTGTTGGCAAAAAATTTGTTCTTGCATAAATTGTTGTTGACGTAGAAGTTGTGGTTGGCATTGAAGTTGTTTTTGGGGAATTTGTTTTCGACTTAAATGTTGTTTCAGCAATAATAGGTTTTACCTGAGAAGTTTTAGTTGTTTCCATTGGCGGATAAAATGTTCTTGCAGAAGTTGTTGATGGCACAGGAGTTGTTCCTGCAAAAATTGCTTTTTCAGAAGTTATTTTTGACGTAGCAGTAGTACTTGTGGAAGTTGCTGTTGGCGGAGAAGTTGTTGTAGGCAAAGAAGTTGTTCTTGCAGAAGTTTTTGTTGATGTAAAAGTTGTTGTTGGTGGAGAGGTTGTTTTTGCTAAAGTTGTTGTTGACGTTGAAGTTTTTTTTGGCGAAGAAGCTGTACTTACAGAATTTATTTTTGACGTAGATCTTATAGAAGAAGTTGTTTCAGCAGGAATTGTTAATAAAATGTCAGTTGACAAAGATGTTCTTGATGTAGTAGTGATTGGAATAGAAGTTTGTGATGTAGAAATGGTTGATGAAAAACTTGTTGATGAAGGAATAAACGATGAAAAGGTTGTTTCTAAAAATAAATATTAAAAATGCTGTAGAAAATAGTTTGTTTAAATAGCGTCGTAATTAATAGGAATCACTTTTTAATTTTACTTTTATTAATTAAAACTTAAAACATAAAACAATCGCAAATGCAGCCTATAGTGTTTACAAAATATCATGATTAAAAATAAATTAAAAAAATATTTTTCATGTGAGAGTGAGTCAAAACGTTTTCAGATAACTGCCATAAAATTTTTATCTTTTTAAATGATCAATTTTATTTTTCTACTTAAAATCTATTAGTGTCTATAAATTTTTGCAGTCTAAGTTTCCCCCGATAAATTCTATCCTTGTAGAATGCTGGGGCCTGTCTCTGATACCAGATAATTACCTGCTTTTCTGCTTTATCTAGGGACATAAATCGCGTGCTTTTAAGGTGTTCTTTTTTTTTTGAAAACAAAAAAGTCAGAGAAAGCTAAACCTGAGCTATAAGGGGGGTGTGGAACTACTCGCGCCATTCTATTGTGTCCTTTAAGAAAGATACTTTACGGGAATTTTCCCTGGTTGGTGGTTTTGGCAAGCAGTTGTACATCACAGCCATAGATATAAGATAAATAAATGAAAATTTTGGTAAGCACTCTACAAAGTTACATTATCGTAAAGCCTTGCTATGTGCAATTAGAAGTGGACAGAAAGGCCACAAAGAAAGTGAAAAAAATCGCATATTTTTGCTCTTGGCTTGATAAATTTTAGAAAAAAAAACTATCATTCACTTCACCTAACTAATTTTTCTAACATTTCCAAGTAAAATATTAAAGTTAAAATGTGCGATGATTGTCAAATAATGACAAAAAATGAATACACTTAATCACTTTGAATTGGTGTTAAAAAGGTTTTCTTTTCTAAATATCCAGTTTTTAAAATTTTCAAAGTCAAAGAAGACCTTTTTGTGCTAATATAACGGTAGAAATATTTAAAAACTTAATGGTAAATGGTAATCGTGTATATGGATAATCGTGTAAATGGTATGTATAGTACTGAACAGAAAATACGAGTAAGAAAAAAATCACTGAAAAACGAGCGGTTTCGTCAATTAAAAAAGGTTTTTTCTTACAAAACAAATAGGTTATTTACGAGTTAAATTTTATTGGTAGCAATTTTCTTAATAACACTCAATGGACAAAATAGGTATAAAAGAAATTAAAGAATTTATTTGTAAATATGACACAAGACTAATGATGCAATTAAGTATATTTCTTGTATGCTGGGCTATGTCTTAAACATGAAAAACCATTCGAACATCGAAAATAGAAAATTATTAAAATTCTTCAAAAATGACGTGTTCATATTGTAGTGCAAGATTTGTACAAAGTAAATGCATGAGTTGTTGTCTTCATGCGTTTTTGACAAGAAACCTATAAAAATATCTCACCTGTGTAAGTTGTGTTTGATGGAAACATTATATTTGCAATCACACTCAAGCATGTGGAGTCGGAGAAAAAATGATTTTTTAGTTGACAAACTGATTTCAAAATGCAGTCAAGCGACAAACAAGCAGTTCTGTCTAAAAATAGATTCTTATAAACACAAAAATAAATTACCACTAGATTTACCAAGGTGTTGAAATTGACACCAAATTTTTTAAAAAGTCCAATATCATTATTATTTTTAATTATTTAGAGCTTAAACATCGTGACTTCTTATAAAATTTAATTTTTGTGCTATAGATTTTTTTCATTAAAAACGTTTTTGGTTTAAACTGTTAAGAACTCATAGCTTTTGTCCGCTCCTGTGCGCCCGTAATGTTTATGGAAAAATTCATCCAATCCATTTTTTGTTAAATAAAGTATATAGCATCCCTATTTTTTAAAAAGTGATTTGAAATCGTTTCAAACACTAAAATTTTTAAGGTTTCGTGACAAAAACAATAGAGTAAGAACAGGGTCTAATGACGATAGACTCGGTTCCATACGGGAAGAGCCGTTGGGCCAATTGAATTTTTTTTTATTGTTGTGCCAAAACATGTTTTCCAAAAATGCTAAAAATGCCAAAAAAACGTGTGCAATTTTTCACTGATAATTGACGACCATCTAATTTCACTAAAGTCTTGATGCTCTGTTATTATTTTTATGCTAAATAAGCTGGACAAACACGTAATTAGATTTGGTTCTTGCCGATAAACAAAGTAAATTGTGAATATTATTTTGTAGTTTGGTGCACAAGAAAAAGAGAAATGTGGAGACAAACCTTTGGCACAATCAGTACTCAATTCCCTTGTACAATGAGTCAGAAACAAAGGTTACAACGTAAAATGTGGCAATTTTTACTTCTCAGAATGTGATAAAAACACCGTTTGTGGGAACGATTAAAAAAGACAGGCAAGGATTATTGAAAGTATGAACGAATCTTCAGAAAACGGGAAATATTTAAACAGGTTTTCAAGGAGTAAAGATTTTTAAACATAGATTGTGAAATATCAACCAAGGCCCAAAAAGAGTTTTTGTTATTATCTCTCTGCATTGTTTGGCCGATATTGATTAAAGCATTAAAAAAAACACACGAGAACTAGAAAGTATGTTGTTTTACAGTAAAAATAAAACTGGCAACAATGTTTTGACTAAACAAAATGTCTTTATTTGACAAAATCAACACTTCGAAGATGGCTGTTGGCTGCCTCGGCAAGTATGCTTGGCATTGCAACAATTAATACTTAAATACTGTATAAAAAATCCACAAATAAATGTACGTATAACGAGAAAAAACTTTTGGCTGGAATTGATTGATGCTCTTAAAAACAAAACAATCTAGAATATTGCAGACACATCTACCCTTACGTGCCATCAACCGCAAAAAAAAACGAAGGAAATGAGAGGCTTCGTCGGTTGCGCGAATGTTTCTCTTCGTACGTTTATCAAGGAGCCAATTAGTCAAAAATGCGCACTACCTAATTGCAGAGGATTGCACCTGAAGTGCAAAAAGTGCCAGATGTTTGAATTTTGATTGCAACTGTAGTCTACTTACTTGACTAAAAAGCGTACTAGTTGCAATCCTATTGCTGTAGTACACTTTTTGTTATTGTCTAAAAAAAATTTTTGGTTCGGTTTTGCATTTTGTTTTTTTATTGTTTCAAATTATTCTGCTATATTTTAGATCAATAAACAAAGTAGAGATTTAATAACAGCCATGTTATGTGCATCTAAGTACCATTGATTCGTTACACGCAATCTTTAAGGAATTATAATATTTATTATTTTAAATCACATTTAAAAGTTTTTAAACATAACCATTAGTAACAAATTGTTTGAATTTTTTACGTGGAACTACAAAAGTGTCGAAATCGACACCGTGATAGACGAAAAATCAGAAAAAGCTAGTGTTCAGGCTAACAAGCATGTAGAGAATTCATCGCCGCAGACCATTTTTCGTGCATGTATTGTTTTAATTTTGCAAAGTTTACTGCAAATGTATTTTCACAAGCTGTATTTTGCTTTGCTACTGGTTCACTTTGAAGCACTTATTCACTCGCTGCATAGCGTTTAGCCACTCTTATGGCAACCATTACGTTACAATTTTTATTTCTTAGTATTTCTCCCTTCTTTGTTCCCCCAAAAATAATTGTTGACTGATTGCACCATCCAGGCCATTACCGTTCTTTGTGAAGTTATTTTAGTGCCGCGTCCATCGACAGAACGTAGCATTGATGCATTTTACCGCTGGTTCGCTACCATGCATCATAAAAAATCAAATATAACTTATACTGCATATATTTGGCTAACTGCAGTCGATGCAGAAGAGACCGGAGAGAAAAGACAGACTGAGTGTGGCAATAATATCAGGCGAAATTCCCCGCCTAACTAATTATTTTGAAATTTAAATGTTATTTCGTTTGTTTAAATGCTACTGCAACCATTTGCAATAAAATAAATTTAAGTTCTTGTGTGTCAAACAAACTCACCACAAGCAAAATCAATTAAACTTGCTTCATCGTTTGTAGATCATCTTCAATATTTACAAAATTAACTATTTTAAAATTTACTTGTAATCTATCCGCTGAATAAGCAGCAATCAATAACGAGGTTTTTTAGTAGAAAAACGGTCAATCATATGAGTTTGAAAGTACTTTTTCTGCATCTCAAAAAATTATTTCTGAAATTGATTGATTCTTCTTGTTTGGAAAAAAAAACTTAAGCAATGCTTCCTCCTGAGTAGTAACATGCTTTCGAAATATGTTTGTTTGAACAAACCTGGCGCTTACAAATAAAAAGCATATTTTACAAACATTAGCTATCAAAAAACTGTTTCTTTAAAAACAAATTGGTTGAATTTTGAGTGAAGAAACTATAAACTTTTAGAACTGTAATTTGTTAGGTGCTCTGAAGAACATTACCCAGAATCCATTTACCGATACTGATTAACGCAGCCAAGTGATGGCCTTGCAAAAGAGGGGGTGCAAGAAAAATAGGAGAGATATTTCTTCTTGTTCTAAAACAAAGTGATCTTCAAAAAAGCATCACTTTAAGGTGGACCACCGTCATTACGCTACTATAAAAAAATAAAGCTATATTTTGCTTCAGGGGAGCCACTTTTTTGTGTTGTTTAGGGGGACCGGTGCTGCGCTTTGCACTAAATTCATCACTAAACGCAGCTAAACAAACCTTGGTTTCAATAAATCAATGTTTCCCTACGGAAAGGACAAACTTTGCATTGAAAAACATAAATTTATTTAATAAATTATGTATTTCAGTCAAAAAAATAGTCTAAAATTCTATTTCTTTTATAAAGTTTATTTGATTTAGGAAAAATGGAAGTATTAGCGTTTTGCTACCTGTAAGCAACAAAACCACTTACGCACAACTGTTGTATTGTAGTGACGGTGGCAACTCGTTGGTAAAACTGCGTAAGATCTGGCCCGGCCAGAAATTTTCTTTTAGAAATAAGATAACCACTTACTAATCGGGTTAGGGTTATATATTTCAATTGCTATAGGTACATTTATCATAATTTTTTTTGAAAAATAAGTATTTACTTTTTAAATAAAAAAAGCAATTTAATCAAAAGCGAGGCACTGAAATAATAGAGAGTTTTTAGAAATTATAATAGCAGTAGCCTACTATTATTTTTCTAAGGTAGTTTGGGGACATTTGTAATATTTTGCAATCCTTTAATGAATTTTGGATATAATTTGAAGCTTTTTTTATAGCTTTAACGGTTGTAATTTTTTTAGTTAAAGTGTTTGATTTTTAATAAGTAACAAAAAAACATTAAAACTGTTTAAAACTTTAACCATTCTATAAAAATCCGTTTACTTTGAAAAATATTTAAACAATGTTGCTTGATAGTGAGATTTATTTTCTGAAAAATCTGAATATTTGATATAGGTGTGTAGATGCTGACCATTCTTTGAAGCACTTCTTCAACATAACGGCAAATATCTAACAACAATATTATCTTTATAGTAGATACAAAAGAAAAATTATTTTTTTAATTCTTATAAAATTTACGTCAAAGTAAGGCAGAAACAAAAATTTAAATTGTCAAATATCATAAATACGTAGAATAAAACATTATTTTGAAGATATTTTTACTTTTAA
Organism: Diplosoma virens; assembly: GCA_963680785.1. NCBI lineage: Eukaryota > Metazoa > Chordata > Ascidiacea > Aplousobranchia > Didemnidae > Diplosoma > Diplosoma virens. Next base: position 43,895,541 of record OY796883.1, on the reverse strand, counting down.
ATATTTTAAACATATTTGTCTTCAGCAAATATAATCATTATTTTGATACGCAGTGTATACAAATACGCAGCATGGCGCGTACTGAGAGCGCTGTGCTTATGATCAACATAATCTCAGTTCAAAATCCATTCGCACCAATTTATTGTGCCCTTGGGAAAGACATTTTACGGCACTTTCCCTTGTTTGGCAAGCAGTTATAAATTACAGTCACATCCCTCTCAAATTACAAGTGGAGAGCAATATCTTGGCATTTCCGGAAGCAGGTCTGGGTAATTGCTTATTCTATATATCAGCGCCTTTGTCGCTTTCCTGCAAGTCCGGAGGATAAATAAAGATATAATAAAATAAAAATAATGATTGGCACTTCTATGGCAGACAACTGGGGCTTTTCCTTTAAGTCAAGGATAGTTTCGATGAAACCTCTTTGCTTATTAATCGAAATGCTAAACAACTTTCGTACACATAATTTTTTAAAAAATCGTTTAATTTTTCCGATACAGATACAAACAACAAGTAAAATTAGATTTCTTTATAGAAATTGATTGTTCTTTTGTTTTTAATTGACTTTTTTTGGAAAAAATATTTTTTGATCTGGAAATTTTTTTGTTTTATTTTTGTCATGATAAAATTTTAAGTGAAGTTTTTTAGACCTAAATGTGCCTGCCCGTTAACCACTCCACTAGTAGCCTATGCAAACTTTTACACCAAATATAATAACCAGATCAAGGAAAGTATCAGGAAGAAAAGTATATATACAATAAGCCATATTTGAGATAAATATTATCTATTTATATACAGTAATAGCTTATGTGAAAATGTAAATTTAATATTTGTTGAAAAACTTTAGTCGAGGTTGCTAAAGCCGTTTAGTAGGTCTATAAAATAAACAGCTACTCACTTTCATCGATATCATTAGTTTTTCCAGTAAAATTATGAAGATTTTGGCAAAACTTAACCACCAGCTGATCAGCCGCGGGACAAAACGTATCAGCTAAGCAGCTAAGATCATTGCAGTTGTCTATAAAACAAATATTTTGGCCGAGAAAAAATGTGAATTTGAAAAGATAAATCCAGCTGTGCCTTTGTATTGATAAAAATATTCAGAAAAAAATAAACAAATTTAGAGATTGGCTTTAAAAAATACTCGAATAAAAAAAGATTAAATGGTCAGCCTCTGCTTTAGATTCACCTTCAAAAGTTAATGCAAACTTAAAGCCAGCCAAGTATAAAATAGACAATATACAATTAAGTAATTCTTTTAATATCCTCTTTCAAAAAATATTGATTTTTAATAACCTTGTTGATTTTCAAATAAATTCCAGCAAGTGATTCATAAAGGACAAGATTTTTAGGCAGACTTAATCCAACGTACAGTACAAGCAATAAAATTTAACATAAATATCTTAAGTAAAAAACATTTAGTTGATCTATAGTTACAACACGTCTGTTTGGTATAGTTTGGTATTGGACTGCAGTGCATATAACAAATGAAATTGTTACATTTCCGTAAAAAATCATCGACATCGACAACTTTATCCAAATTAACTGGAGAGATTGAAAACTCTGTTTTAACCGAAAAGGCAATGGCCCAACTTTACACGTTACAAATAGTTTGTCGCGTGACTGAGGTTCTTAAGAACCATTATTTCTGGCTAAGTAAAAATAGATTCGCTGAAAGACTTGTCTCTACAGATAGAAAGAAACCACAGTTCCTGACTAAAAAAATGTATATTTACAAAATCAAAAATAACTTAATCAGTTCTAGTAAACCTTGGCTCTCAAGCTTCACCAAACTTCAAAGCAATTCACAGCACCAGCAACTGCGAACAATCACTTAAAAACTTTGTACTGACTAACTATAAGAATGAATTTGCACTTCGTTGATTAATATTAAACTTAATAGTTTATAGTCGAACAAACTGGGTTAGGGGAAAAAATTGCCTCCCCAAGTTGCAGAAATTTGGGCAAGATCAGAATTTTTGGGGCAGTGACAAGAAATCATTTGAGCAAAACAGATGTTTTGTCCACCGAAAACGGGCTACTTGTGCTGGACGAAGTTCCCAAGTGTAAAAAACAATTGTGATATGAGATGAAGACCTTTTTTTTCAGTCTTGACCATAAATTTTTGACGAAAATAGGGATTTAGATCACTGAATAAAAAAGAACTTTTTTAAAGATCACTATTTTTTTGGGACGAAAATGGAGAAATCATACGAAGTTCTAAAGCGATAACCTTTTTTTCCTTTTAATCTTCACTCAAAAATTGGGACGAAATTAGAAAATTTTTTATATCCATAAAGTACTACATGACCAAGATTCGGGCAATCGTCGATAAAATTTGGGCAAAATTGTACTTCCTTCCCATCATTTCTTCAGCTGGTAGGGCTATACAATTGTTCGTCCGTCCCAAAGGCTAAAACAATTCGATCCCACTATAGAATTAATTAATTTTCAAGACGTCAACACTGATCTTTAAAAAACTTAACATATCCACACGGCTACAGAACACCAAATGATTTTTAACACGTGTTCCAACCGAATAAATAAAAAAAAACATACGACGCAATTTATATAAATCAGCAAACGTGAGGAGATAGAAATCGAAGTTACTTGATCAGGCCAGATTTCTCAAACTAATGTGTATAAATTACGTTTATCTATCGGTCAAAGCAGTTTATGACATCACAATACAACCAGAAAACAGTGTACTAAACAAGTTACATAACTAACGCGCTATGAACTGAAACGGTAAAACGAATCTTTACCATGCCATTAATTATTATCTGAACAAATTGAAAAAAAAAACAAATTAAGTTGAAAGTGTACCGAATTACGCAATCAATGCGTAAAGATGAAAAAGATTACGTCATAATTAAAAGCTTAAAATTATTGCAAGACTGAAAATCAACTACAAATTTATAAGCCTAAGATTAAAATCATGCGTGAAGTGTGAGGGACAACGAGTGAAAAATCCATAAAATTTTACTTTTTTAATTATTTGATGTAAAATAGTGTGGAAAGAATTGGCTGTGTAAAAACTAAATCAATTTTACTGCGTTAAAAAAAATTATAATTCATTGCAGCCAGTTGCTATGAGCACGAGTTTATTAACTTAAGCTACAATTCAAGATTTTTCTTGTGTAGTTTAGATTGATCTTATTGATTCATACAAGCAAAAAAATTTAAAAATGAATAACTTGGGAATGAGTTAGTTGGAAATTGTTTCACAAATTTATTAAAAGAAAAAAACCAAAAAAAATCTAAGCCTAAAGAATTTTTACGAAATCTTGAAATACTTAAAAACAAACCGTTAATGCATTTGTCAATAAGATTTTCATTCTGCGAAGCCAATAATTGAGGACACTGATCTGGTAACATCTTGTTTAAAAACTGGTCGAAACTTTGGTTGTAGAACCGCTTAGAGCCACCTAGAAATAAATGTTTACTTATCAATAGCATAATTTAGCAAACCAAAGCAACCGGAGCAATTTTTTATTGTTGCTTAGTGGTTAGTTAGTTAGATTAACGAGTTGTTTCTAAAAAATATCTTGCACAAAATTTTACTGCCTAGCATACTATTAAAAGCTTTTCCTGTAACATTAACAAAATACTCTTTGTTATAAAGGCCATTTATCATTTTTCGATATCTTTTATGATATTATTAAAATTTTAAAATAAACCACTAATCAGTAATACTTATGTCAAGAGTTTGAAATAATGGCAATTGCAGTATAATGCTTTAGAAAGGGCTTTGTACGAAATCCTTTTCCCAATCATTTTATTTTTTATTTCATTTTATCGCTATAGTTATCCTCCTGACTTGCAAGAAAGCGTCGGAGGCGCTATATATAAGGCAGGCAATTACCACGACCTGCTTCCGGAGATGCGAAGATATTTTTTTTACTTATTTATTTTATAGAGATATGACTGTAATTTAGAACTGCTTGCCAAGACCGCCAAGCAGAGAAAAGTGCCGTAAATTAGGGAGATTTAACCACTTGACCACGCTACCGATATCATGCAAAACAATCATGTAAAACTATATTACATTACATTCTCAATTGGTAAAGTTTTATTTCATAAATTTATTAATGGGTAGTTACTGAAAAATTTTAATTTAAAAAAATTTGCAGAAAAAATGGCAAGGTGCCATTTAATTGGGCGCCGCGTGGTTAAGTGGTTGAAGCGCCGTGCTTATGATCAACATGGTCTGGGTTCGAAACCCACTCGTGCCATTTGTTGTGTCCTTGTAAAAGAGTTTTTTCGGCCCTTTCCTCTGCTTAGTAGTCTTGTAAGCGGTTGTAAATTACAGTCATTTCTCAATTTAAATTTTTAGCGGACAGCAACATCTGGGCATCTCCAGAAGCAGGTCGGGCTAATTTCTTACCCTATGTATTAACGCTTCCATCGCTTTCCTACGAGTCAGGAGGATAAATATAAAGATAAAAAAAAATGAATAAATAACTGGTTTATCAAACATTTTTTCAAAGACCTTACATCAGTTTTTCTTGGCATTATCTTCAACATACAGATTTTACACACTTTTTATAAAAAACAAAGAAAATTTTTTAATTAGTTTGTACTAAGATAATATTTATATTAAAAGCTATTCATACTTGAAAAGCGTTTATATTTTAAATTATTTAAAAAAAAACTACCGTAAAAATCAATTGATCGCTGGAATGTAGTTAAAATATTTTTCAGTTTTCCAGAATTTTCTACTTCAAAAATAAGGCTCGATGGCACTATTGTGTTAGTGATGATCTAAAAAAAATTTTTTTTTAGTTATTTTAGAAACAAAAAGCTATGAATTTGAATAAATTTACGCCGAAAAAATAATTAATCAAATCAAAAATTGTTGACAGCCGTGTGAAACAGTAAACAGACCGGGCCATTCAAATTGCGCTTATTATCGAATTGAACTTGATTTAATTTTAATTTTTAATGTTTTCTTTGCCCTCGAGAAACAAATTTTGGATTTTTATCCTTTGGTTGTCATTTCTTTGGGCTGTTCCAAAAGAATGTCATGTTATTTTACGGTACATACAACTACACACTAAATATAACTTTCAACAGAACAGCATTATTTAGCCATATCCGAAAGCAAGTAAGGGAAATCACTTGACGGTTGCTCTAAGTTTAATGAATCGGACCTGTCCTAAAATTCAGGAAGACAAATAGTTGCTATTATGATCATGATAAAAGTATAAAGCCAGCAAAAAACACATCTCGAAGCTTTTCATCCGACATTCGTCAAAAGATAAACGTCGGAATGAAGGAAAAAAGTTTAATCATTTGTCTAATAAAGCTGAACAAAGATGACTGGAAGTTTGAGAAAGACGTCAAAACACTTGACCAGCGCAGAAGTTTCAAGTCGTAAACAATCTTTTTTTGGCAACATAAATTTGGCTTGCATGATTTGATGTAAACGGCCATCAAATCAGATAAATGAAAAGACAAACCGCCAAACGAAAGAATAGTGAATTTTTTATCATTGTAATTTTTGGCGCACATAGAGTTATCTAAAACGCTGTTGATCAATCACGAGTTTACTAAACATGACTGGGGTTGAAAATTGGCCAAAACGAGTAAAGGTGTTGCAAGAGTTTGAAATTTGGTTACTTTGAATAAATTTTGGAACGTTTTGACGAATTCTGTCCTTTAATCGTTGAGATCTGTAACAAAGATTTTACATTACCTACTGTACATACGGTGAAGAAATGCCTAGTTTATCTTTATCTTCCCAGATTGAAAACTTCTTCGGTTAGACATAAAAGTAATATCAAAGCCGATGCAAAAAATACTTTTTTGCTGTAGAAACGACGTGCTATTTTTATATAATGCCCGCTTCTTCTTGCAATCAAAATGGGTTTGTTGACTGCTTCACTTTTAACGAATTTAGTTCATAATTTTTCGTGCCGCCGTAATAGCCGTAATAGTTAATTATAATTTTCGTGCCGCCGTAATAGTCGGTACGTAAATAGTCAGGCCAAACGTGAGCTACAACAACGCAATTGGTCAACAACTTTTAGATAACTCTATGTGCGCCAAAAATTACAGTGATAAAAAATTTACTATTCTTTCATTTGGCCGTTTGTCTTTTCGTTTGTCTTATTTAGTGGCCGTTTACATCAAATCATGCAAGCCAAATTTATGTTGCCAAAAAAAGATTGTTTACAACTTGGAAATTCTGCGCTGATCAAGTGTTTTGACGTCTTTCTTAAACTTCCAATCATCTTCTTTCAGCTTTATTAGATAATTGATTGAACTTTTTTCTTTTGTTTCGACGATTATCTCTCGACGAGATGTGTTTTTCGACTTGGGTACGAGACGAAAAGCTTCGAGATGTGTTTTTCGCTTGCGATATTCAAATTCTGCACCACAAACCAACTGTATAAAAGTATAAAAACGTATTAATCAGAAAACATTTCAACCAGCCTGAAAATCCTTTAAATTGTGATAACCAACTCCGACAACCAAAATTGTTACTCCAAGATTTTGAGCTCGTTGCGCAACCTCGGGCAAATCTATTTGATCGTTATATCTGAAAAAATCTTATTAAAATTAGATTAATTAAAAAAAAAAATATTTTTCTAAAAATGGCAAGTAGTATTGGAGTCCTTTGCCAAGCTTTTACTCTGACACTCTTCAAAAGTAATCGTTAGAATGAAGAAGAAGAAAGCCGAACTACGTAAGTTATGAAGAAGACAGCGTTTCTGCTCGAAATTGATTGACCAATGAAAACAAAAACAGCTAAAGACGTTTTGGGCCATAGGAAAAGTTATTTGGTTTAAAAAAATAGATAAAGAAGATTTAATAAAAATAATTTTTAGAGCGGAAAGCTGAAAGGAAGAACAAACTCTAGCAAGAATAGAAAATCTATTGTCGCTGGAACGAAGAGCACATTGCCTGTTGTCCAAAACATGGTGGACAGTGCTAAAAGGCGATGTTTGGAGGAGCGAAGCAAACTGTTGCGACTTTGAGAGGCAACAAGTTTAGTGAAAAAGTTGTGAATCTTAATACGATCTTGTAGACTTTTGTTTTTTAATAGGCTCTTGCAAACGTTGAAGTGAACAACTAACGTAGGGGTCGGCACCGTTTTTTCACTGCGGCCCTGTTTAAAACTACATTTTTTCGCCGACTGGTCTAAAAAAACACAAATGTTCAAAACTCAAAAATTATCACAACTCATATCATTTCTTACAAATTCGATTCAATGAGAGCCTTAACCCTATTCTCCTCAACCTTTTTTGAGCTATTGACTCCTCAACGGCCGGCCTTTAGAAGCCCACCAAAGTTAACGATTTATAACACCGAAACTACTTAAGCTATCTTTATGAAATTTGAGCAGTGTAAAGAGCATTTATTTAACTTTTGTTAGAGCAAAAAAGTTTTTTTAAATTCATTTGCTAAAGTATGAAAAATTGCAATTTAGCAAGATCACTTCAATTTTTACGTTTAGATACTTATTTCACTAGCTTGAAATGCGATCATAACGGATTCGAGGTTGTAACAGTTGCAAACTTAATTAAAAATTGGACTTAAAGAGTGACGTCAACGCGCACGACAATTACTAACAATGAAAAAGCTAAGGGAAGCTTGCTTCATTGTTTGAATGGTTGAAGTATAGAAATTATTTTAGATTAGTTTTAATTACTTGTTCACATGTTTTGTCCACATGTTTTTGCAATTGCTATCGTTATTGCTGCTTTTTTAAAAAAAGGATAAAAAAACAAAAGTGAATTTTGTTTTTACATAAAAGAATTTGAAATTGGCTATGTTTTGATGTTTAGCGGTGTTAAGATATCGACTTACAAATATTCTAAAACCAACAAAACTTTATCTTTTATATATCAACGTTTACATCCGCATCGTATTTCACCGCCACAAAAAGAGCTTTTTAATTATTGAAACGAAACTAGGCCATTGCATTACTTTAAAAAAAGCACTTGAAAAAGACAATATTACTCTATATAACTGTTAGTTGTGGAGCATATCTCGGCATCGCAAATTTGTAAGCAGTGCCTCAAACACGTCGGGCGCAAATTTGTAAGCAGTGCCTCAAACACGTCGAAGAGCCATATGTTTGACACCTGATTTCGTGATTTGTTTATGTTTTTTTCTTGCATTTTCTGGCCTGGTCCAATTTCATTATCATAGCAGAGACAACATCGTTTCCTAAAATTAGACTTTGAAGCATAATTTCTAGGTGTAAATGTTAAACACTAGAGTCACTCGCACAGAAATGACTTTCGCCTCAGATCAATTTACGTTTTCTTTGAACATCAAACTGTAAGCCAGTCAAAGGCTTTCTTTCAACGTGCGGTTGAATTAGAGCTGGCGAGAGGTTGGAAGTGTCGTTTTGATGGGAACGGATCAAGATCGTATATGTCACATTTTATTGGTTTAGTAGAAAAAACATTTTACAACACTTTCCTTAGTTGAAAGTCTTTATCAGCAACTCTAACTTACAGTTTCTAAAAATTAGAGTGCCCAATAAAAAATTTCGTTAACTGCAATTTTCTAACATTTGTGACGATTCAATATTCACATTTGTTTGTTTGTTTAAACATTTACAAGATTCACTAAACATTTAGAAATATTCGCATAACATATAATTGAGATTAAATGTAGGACAGCGTAACTGAGAAATAACCATAAAGTGTCTAAGTCAAGCAGTTACTTTTATTGTGTCATTCGAAATAACAAAAAAAGTATGATGAAATAACGTTTGAAAAACAACCAGCGATAAGGAAAAAAAAGTAATTAACAAGTGAAAATCTAAAAGCAAAAGTAGAAAATAAGGAAATCTGGGTAACAAAGGCAGATATATTTTTTTATTTTGCAATATAAAAAGTGTTGCATGAAATACGGGATATAATAACACATTTTGGCTCCAATATATTCAATTAAAAAATGCGTCTTTTTGTTTTACACTGTAAAAGATTAGTTTGATCACCGTCAGAAGATATTGATCACCACAAGACCTCTCCAAGATAACTTCGAAAAGAGATGTTAAGCTGTAAAAGCCCTTTTTTAACATTACGTAAAACAGGGCAATTCTATGTCAAAATTCTTGTAGCATGTAAAAGTGTCCACTTCAAGTAAAATAGATAAATAGCACTGGCTCCTGTGCTTAATGTTTTTACTGAAAATTGCTATTGTATTGCCAGGATTAAATGCTTTTGGCAATGTAACAAGCCACAACCGTTTATTGTTTCATCCAAAACTGTCCGACCTCGTGCTCCTTGTAGTGCCCAATGCATATGACACTCCGATACAACGTTATCTCCGGTTTGTGCAATGGCGCCACATTTGCAATGAGAGAAAGGAACGAGATACCATTTGTCTATGCAAAGATGAAAACGCGCAATTACACTCCGCAGGCAGAATGGGTAAATTGGCCCCGATCGACTGTGCGAATGGTTAGTTGACGCAGTCGACTGGTTAGTTAAACTGCTGCCAGTTGGCTGCGACCGGTTGTCTTTAACCCGTCGGAAGGCGTTTAAGCATGACTCAAACTGTTTTGGGCACGCTTTTTCGAACGGGTAAGGCCAGGCCCTGGTAATGAAAGCACAATTAAGGCCGAATGTGCTGTCATAGTACTCTGTATTCGACTATGATTCATGCGATGGGCAGAACGGATGCTTAATTCAGCAACATTGTTCACGTTTTAACGCAGCAGGCACAAGAAAGCGTTAAGACCTTTGTGTTTATCGGCAGGCATTTGATAACCGATAAAAAACCATAGTTAGGATTTCAGAGCACTGCTATAGAGTGCCCAATAAAAAATTTATAACAGTTGGAAAACCCTGTTTTATTGAAATTCAATCGTATCAAACGTCTTGTTTTTATTCTAGTTTTCTGTTTGCAAAACCCACATCTAAAAGCTATAAACGTTTTTACAAAAATTTTTCAAACAAGTAAACTTATATTTAAAAAATATGTCGGATTTTTCATTGTAAGAAAAAATTTAGATAAAAACAGCCTGTTGCTTCAAATGCAACGTGAAATGCAATTATGAAAAGTCAGGTGTTGTTTAATTGTCTGAAGACGTCAGCATAAGAGCTAACATGTAAACTAGTTAATTTTTTTCCCACGAATGAATAGTTATAAGAAAGTTTTGTAAAAATGCTTAGTGTAAAGATTGAAACTTGTCCGCTTGATTGGTATTCAAGCAGTCCCACAGCAATTATTATACACCAAATGTTTATGTGTAAAGTGTTTCCAAGCAATCGCCAAAAGCTTAACAAAAAAAGTATGCGATTTACATGAAATAAGTTCTGCATCGCCTAAGGCATATCGACGTCGGCAAACGACGTAATTCGCTTGGTCACGCAAACCACTTCTTGATAAAATTCAATGCACTTAATAAAAGCGTAAAATTGAAATTTGACGCTCTGCTTGCGAAAACAAGCAAAATTCACAAATTTGCTAAAAAACGTCTATTTTACCTGTCAACCCTTGTTCGGGAGCAATTAAAACGGTATTATCTTATTTTAGCAATTTAAATTAAGAAAAATCAAAAAACTCCAGAATTTTATTTAAAAAGATCAAGTAATTACAAACGTTTTTGCAAAGACCGGGCTTTAGAAGCCCGGTCGTTAAGGAGAACAGGATCAAGTTTGTTTTACCTCAACGAGACGCTTCCAGTTAAGAATTATAAAACTCAATGACACTAGCAATGTATCTCTCACGTCTAGCCTGTTTTGCAGTTTTGTCTTTGTTGCTGGCATCACAGAAAATCCAAACTCGCATAAATAAAATGTCGGAAATGGCAGCAAAATTTTTAAAGCTTTTCTGGAAAAGTCATGGTATTTTGGCAAGACGTTTATCCAAAATCTTGGTAAAGTCTTTGTATCAAAAATACATTTCAGGCTACCATCCTATGCAATGTGTAGCAACTGATCTTTTTGTTGTACAGGTAAGATTGATTCACATGGTTTAAAAATAAATGGATTACGAACCCATTCTTTTCCAATTCGAGTGTGTTTGGCATTTAGAAAATAGAACTTGAACTCTTGTAAAAGAACGCGCAAGTGATTGCTCACAAGGTGGGAGAACGCTTGCTCAGGCTCGCTGTTTCTCAAAGTCTCTGCTAATCTTTAAAACATGTCGAATACTTCTTTGTGTACGCGCTGCTCCCACAATTTAAGTTTTTATTTAAATGCAAAGATTTTATCTGCCAACTTGAATACAGTTGTCATTTTGCCCTAAAGTGAAAGATTTAGTTCGTTGAGCAGATTGAAGATGTCACACAAGTAGGCAAATTTGAGAACTCATTTTCATCCCAAAATTTGTTAATAAGATCTGAATTTTTCTTCAATAGAAATCGTTGCTGTGGTTCACGTAATTTAAGTACTCTGCTCAGCAATGGTTTTCCTCGGAAGAGCCACCTTGAGCTTCAATGTCTTCCACCATATTCTCAATTTGTCTCGCAACAGCGCGAGCCAAAAGAGGAACTTGCGCTACCTTATCAAACAAAGTAACAATAAGATTAATTTTGCGTTTTTAAGGGGCTAAACAAAATTTTCCAGAGAAACAGGTCGATGAAAATGGGTTTTCGGTTTACCAAAATCAGTAATTCAAATTCTTGTCATTTTACTAAAACGTCAAGAAACCAAACATAGTGGTGAGTCTCTTTTTTATGAGTAACCTTTAGGAAAGTGAGAAAAGAATTGGAGAGGGTGAGAAAATTCTCAGAGCTTTTTTATTGTTTAATATAGCAAAAGTGCTGTCAACGTAACAAAAACACGCTAATATTTTTAGTTACGTTTATGACATTTTCTTTAGCGCATTTACACAGCTGCCAAACACTCATAATTTTGTCCATTTATCTTTTTAGTCACTGTTTGAGATATTTATTCAAAGTGCAGTTTTTGACAATTGAAAATGAAGACTTTTTAGATATCACGTACTCATTGGCGCGTTTCAGACAACCTTTGTCCAAGAAACACTACACGTCATGCTCTTATAATTTAGCAAAAGTACATTAAAAATTTAATTAAAAGCATACTTATAATTAAATTTTCAATGATTTTTTGCTGAAGCATAATAAATTATTATGTTTATAAATTATAATAAAGTAAATATTATAATAATTTATTATAATATAATTATAATAATAATAATTTATTATAATTATAATTATAATATAAAGTATAATAATATAATAAATTATAATAAATTAGTATGCTTCAGCAAAACTTATATTGAAGAATAAAAACATAAAAGCATCTTAAGCATTATAAAAGCACACTAAAATTTCGCTTTTAATCAGATCGCTTACGCTCCATTGATTAGTAGAACAACAATTTGACGGTTGTTTGGTTGTTTGACTCGAGATGATGCTTGCATTACATCAAGGGAGAAGTTGATTGCTTTGGAAGTCGTTTGTGATAACGGTGCAATAGAAGTTTTATTGATTTCTTTCTATATAAGCAATTAAACTTTTAATTGTAGTCCCAGTTGATTATTTAAATAAGATTAACTTCATACATCATGTCTATAGACTTGGTAAAATATAGATTTTTGATCTAGAAACATTCAATAAACTGATACAAAAAAATGATAACTGGGCAGAATAACAAAAGTACTTAAGTTAATGAAAATATTAAAAGCATGGGTTGAAATTTGCTTTTTTTTAAATAACAAAATAACCTTTTAGACTTAATTAATTTAACAACCTGGAGTAAATTAAAGATTCAAATAGTTTCTATTTTTTCTTTTTAGACGCGTAACTCCGCAATTGTTACAGTGAAAGCTTTCAATGACTTTGATATCTTTCGCATTGAGTGTGATTGAAAACAGAAGCAATGACGCTTAAGCCCAGAGATGGCGAACCTTTTTTATAAAATGGGTCAAAAACTGAAAATTTCATCAAAATTACCATTAAGTGAGACATTGGCTCCGATTTTTGTCAAAATTTAAGGTGAAGACTATACAGCAATAGAAAACGTCTTCACGCAGAATTATTCTGAAATTGTTCCAAAAATGCCAAAAATTTCGGAACATAAGATGGGTCATTGGTTAACCATTTCTGCTCTAGCTATTTTTAAGTGAAGCTTTTTTATTTATAACAAACCTGTCAATAGAACCCAATTAATTTCAATATGAACAAAATAAAAGATTTTATTGATCGATTGTTAAATTGAGCGCAAACAAATTGGTTTAAAAAAAGAATAAATTTTTCATGATATAAGTCTACAGAACATCTTATTTATAGTCTTTTTAACCTGAAACTGTGCATGATCGATAAACGGTGCCAAATCAACAGCAATTGTAATATTGCTTTCAAACCGATATCTAAAACAAAAAATAAAAAAATATTACAAATCAATCAATAAAAATTAACCCCAACCTTAGATACCTATTGATTAATATTAATCAAAACAAAGGAGTTTGATATAATTAACCTTGTTTTACGGTTATACTGTTTTTGCACAACCACGCTTATTACTGGGGTAACTGTTTTTTTAGTCTTGACTGAGTCCAAAACATCGAAACTTCATGCATTAATCGATCAGGTAAAAGCGCTTGAAGAGGCTTTCTTGTTTCAACAAAATATTTTAAACCGAAAAAGTAATTTGTTATCTTAAAGATGCCGCCAATTTTTTGCACAAAACGAGAGCTGTCAAATTTTTGAACAGCACTGTTTGTTGTAAAACTCTAAACTAATTTTTCAAATTTTTTTGCTATATTTACGCCGTAAAGTCATTTTTATTGAACTTTTTATATATAATTTTTTTTCTGGCATAAATTATCGAGCGTTCGAATTATTTCAGAATAAAATGTAAAGTCCTTTATAATGAGAAAGTTTTGAGATTTACTTCGTTCCATTTTCAATGGTATCAAATGCAGCTGATTATGGAATAATTAAATATTTTTATCTAGCGATATAACAATATTTTGTTTATTAAACTGTTTAAATTCTAGACAGATTTCATTATTCAAATATTAGAAAAAATTTTAATAGCAATAAATACATTTAATTGAGTTAAAATTCAGAAACGTTTGCTAATAAACTATGTTTTGCAATATAATGGCTTTACTTTTTATTCTAAAATCTTTTTTGTTTCAAAAAACTAGAATGTGTTTTTCTCATGATCAAATAAAAAAAGTGTATTTCAAGTTCTGTATTTTTAATTTCGGTTAGTCAACATTTGGCGTTAATATATTTTTTAAATTTTTTGGTGGGAGCCAAGAACTTCTAAATCAAGGACATGCATTGTCTATGTCCAGACTTTGCTAGCGAAGGCGATCATCTTTACTGTATAAGTGCTAATGTATTACTGAAATCAATTAATGATTGGTCCGTAATTGCTTCAGACAAAAGCATTAAAACGTTTAAACGCATATTGAGGGATAAATACCCAAATATGTGATACCATGCCCACAGAACTACCCTTGAGTGAAATACCTGAAACCTGCCATATACAGCGCTAAATAGACATAAATATTTAATATGACATAAAAACTTTCACACATAAAAATTACAGTTATAAGAAATAAAAAAAACTTTTCAATTGCTAATAAACTTAATCGGACAAGCGCGCTTTCTTGATTGATGTCTGGAGGAGGACGGCGTTCTTTTGCTGATCCTTTTCCAAGTTATGCAGACCTTTCAAAAGTACATTTGCCACGTGTCGTCTGAGCTTGTCACTAGTGTTCAGGTTATTGTAGTCCTCCATCACTTGCAGAATCATCATGAGTCTCCTGCAGCAGCAGGCCCTGTGTCTGGCTTTGGTGATAAAGGCAAGTCCACATCGCACAAGGTCAAAAGTGGTTTGGTGGGGGATTTTCAGGGAGCCTCGTGAAACTTCGGAGATAAAGGCACTGACTTCTGTTGAGACTAGTTCATCCTCCTCATTGAAGATCAGGTGTTCCTCACACTTTTTCTCCAGCCACCCTGCCACATAGGCTGCACTGCTTTCCTCATGGATAGAGAGTGAAGGCTCAGTGCAGTCCTCAATGAAAGTGGCGTCCTCAGCATCGATGGCACTAGTAACACACGTGTGAGCCATGGTTTCCCCATTTACGTCCAAGGTCTCCAGATAAGAAGCGGCATGTCTAGCCAGGCGTTTTTTGCAGGCAGTCAAGACATCCCCAGAAGTCATAAAAGCATTTGCACCAGTCGATTGCCTGTACACAGAAAATTCACCCTCTATCCTGTCACTCTGCAGCTCACGAAGAAGTACATACTGGAAGCCAGCATGGGTCAGGAGGTGTGCACAAATGGAAGTCAGGGCTTGCATGGTCTGCACAAGTGCTTTCTTAGTGTCATGGGTTACACACTGCTTTCTGCCTTTTCCGTGCCCAGAAGGGGCTTTCTGGAAAATCTGTAGATAATCGGACAAGTTGGTAGTGGTGTGGTCCTGAACATGCCGGTGGGGATCATTTAGCCTCACTTCTTGATGTTTTGATGACACATTCACAACATTCCACCAATTAAGCACAAATTGAATAAAGTCGGCTGTGTCGCCACACTTCTGGAGCCTGAGGGCAGCTTCAACTTTGTCGTTGAAAACTTTCAACACGTGCTGGACATTCTGCAGTTGAAGTTTTGAAGGTCGAACAGCAGCATCTGTCAGGGGAGATGTTTTCAAAAGGTTTGCCTTCTCAGCATCGTATAGCTTTCTGACGTCGTTGAAGGAACCAGTGACTTGGTTGTCGAAAGTCATCTTTTGGCAAGCCTCTGAAACAAAAGGAACAAACAGTAAAATCATCTCATGCTGGCATTTTTTGTTGTGGTGCTGCAGTATTCATTTCATTTTTTTTTTCTGTCACTGATTAAACAAAACTTTTTCACGTAAGAACTACATGAAGATATAATTATTTTGTAAGTGCTTTTTCTTAGGCTATTTTAAGTAAAATCACGAGTAATAATTGTTCGCTGTTGGTACTTAAATTTTTTTGCAAATCATATTTTTATAATAGATACGAAGTCTTTGCATAGATAATAATATTTAAATTTCTTATTAAGAGCAATCAAAATTGACAAATCTACTTATTGCGCAAAAAAACTCTCACAAACAGAAATGTCGAAATACAGCAAAACGCAGTCCAATGCATGAATACCAACACAATTAAAAATTAAATAAAAAAATCACGGAATTGTTTATTCTTTTTATTCGTCAATTAAGTTCCAGTTATAATCAAAGATTTTCATTTAAAATAAAATAATTTTCTTTCAAGCTTTTTTTCAAAATTTGTATTAAAATGTTACATACAGCAAATCAAAAATAGTGTAGACTCACCTGATATCCAGTTGTTTCTTATGCACTTCAATAGATGCACTGTGTCAAACAGTAGGTACCAACTCCGTGTGTTATCTAAAGGATGAGTAGCAGTGGCAGGGTAATCCGACTCTGATGGACGATCGAACATCTTGCAGTAAAGCTGGTTGATCTTGTGGTTGTCTGTGATGGACCCAAGAACAGTGCCTCCAGCCTGTTCTACAACCATGGCAGCCTGCTTCACCACCTCAAATTGAAAAGAAGCTGTTAATTTATGGACAGGTGTAACAGATACCATGATGCTGGGGCCTCGATGAAGACACTTGGACATGACGCAAAGCATTGAAGTGGCTTTTGCGTTGTGGTCATTCTTGGCCATGCCACTGAGGACTCCTCCGGAGAAGGCTACTGTTGGCCGAATCTTCATCTCGTCAACTAAGAGAACTACATTTTTCTGTTGAGACTTTTGAAGTTTGGCAAACGTCTTTGATAAAATGTCCTTCACATTCACTGAAGAGACGACAGCTTGCAATTTTCTTCTACTTGGCAAAACTAGATACTCACGGAGTACTTCATAATTGCAGTGTGGAAAAGATCCCACAGCAAAGCAGTAGTCTTTTACAGTAAAATTTTTGTTGACTAGAAGCTTCAAATTATTGATAATAAAATCGATTTTTTTGCCTTTTTTTTTGTCTTCAGTTTCTTGAGCCTGAAGCACAGTAACTACTTTCTTCAACACTTTATCCAGAGGAATTTTATAGTTAAAGCAAGTATGCACAACAGCATAAAACTGTGAATAGGAACTGAGGCCATTATTGGGGTTCAATATAGTTCCTAGGGGTACGCGAATTCCACTCTTGTATGCAAAACACGTAAGAGGAGAACATAGCGTTGACTTGTTTTCAACCAGAACAGTCATTTCGCATTCACGAAAGTCAGACGACATAAAAAGGAAAGCACACCTGTCAGATCTTCGGGTAATCACAACATTGTTATATTCCTTGTGAAGTTTCTTGTCAGGTAGAAATTCACTGAACGACTTGATCCTGTCTCTGGCCATAAAAACGTCAAGTTGTTTGTCTACTTGCTTTGCAGGGCGAGGAGGGATTTGGGGGGTCGGCAGACATGAAGCAAATACATCAAAAATGCTAGGTGCAACAGCTGGTCTTGTTGTTCCACCTGGCAGTTTCTTCATTGGAGGATTTTGTGGCCAATGCTTCTCACAAATAAAAAAAGATTTAGCATTTGCAACATTAAAGTCTTTGCGAGGAGGAATCACAGCCAGCCACCTCTGCCTCTCAGGATCAAGCCTGGGCAGTTTGAATATTCTACGTTTTGATAAAAGGTCGTAGTTTCCTCTACAATTCACAATTCCACATTTATTCGGCATAATTACGTAAATTAATGCTCTTCGAAAAAAGAGAAAAATAATTATCAATATTACTCACAAACCTTGACCGGTCTGACCGGCCGGTAAAAAACCGGTCGAAACCTTTTGTTTTTTGACATTACAAAGTATATCATTTAAAACAATTTTATGGATTGTTTTGTTTCTAAAGTTATTTAACAACGCGATTTCTGAAATGGAGAGTCGTCCGTGATGAAAATTTACCATGTCGGCCGTAATGAAAATTTAGTACCGCAGCGTAGTTAAATCTAACCTATTCTTTGACCTCCTAACCCTCACCCCTATAAGGGTGAGGGTTAGGAGGTAAAGGTATAGTGGGTGTAAAGGTATACAGTAAGTTAGGGTGAGGGTTAGGAAGTCAGGAGATAGCTTTAACTACAAAAAAATTTTCATCACGGCCGACTCTCCATTTGAACCCGATTTCTTAGTGTGAGTAAGTTTGAAAAAATTGTAAAAAGTGGTCAATATGCATGGAAAATTCACTTGTCATTTATTCAGAATGATGGGAAAAAGTTGAGCCCTCGACAGTTGAATATCTTTTTCTAGTAGTAGTAGGCCCTAGAGCCCTAGGCCTACGACTCAACTTTATCTTCTTTATGTAAGCTCGTATTTACTGTGCGTTCTACACTTAAAATAAAACAATGAATTGATTGAGGAGGTCACCTAAATTTTCTGAAATTTTGATAGCTTTGAAGTAACACTACCTGACTACATTTTACGACCACTTGCAGCGACGCCGTTGATTTGACAAGTAACAACCCTTAAAAAACAGTCAATTACCAATCAGAACAATGCGTTTATCTGCCGGCCAACCGGAGAATGGTGTCGCCGGGTCACTAAAATAGCCTATTATCTTAAACAGGCCTAAATAGGCCTACCTATTACCTAATACTCGCCTATCCCTATGCCAACCAGTTTTGACACTCCACCTAACTTTCCTCAATTTGCTATAAATTTTAATGCTGTTCTTATTTAATTTTAAAAATCATTAAACGGTATTTCTTATTATTCTTTTTAATTATAATGAAACTTGAGTACACCTTACTAGGATTAAACTGCCTCGGTAACATACATTTAAATTTTCGTAAATGAACCTACCATAGTTAGCATTGTAGATCACAAAGTCTACCCTATGATGTAACAATAACCTTTTATCGGCTGTGCAAATTAATAGAAAAAACAGTCGCCTTCGCTAGGATTATCTGAAACTAGCGCCTGCATGTCCTTGATTTAGAAGTTCTTGGTGGGAGCCTAAGCAGATTGTTAAGAATTTGAATAAACACATAAGCGTACGACAAGCGCACACGCCGAGCATAGACAAATATTAACTAGCCTTCACAATTAAAATATGAATTAGTAAATAAAGCAGGTTAGGAGGAAAAAGTGTTTTTGTTAAAAATCAAAGAAAAGACAAACAAAGTTTTTTAAGATGTATGTTTTATTTGAAGCTTTATTGGTTTCATTAATTTTATACTTCAAAAATTTATAGAAAAATTTTAAAAACAAAAATAGTAAAAAAGATGATAGCAATCACAACCCACACTTCATTACTGATTTCGCCAGGAAATGGATAATCATAAGTCACGACTCCAACTTGGAAACTAGAATCAATTGGAAAATGTTCCGTGACATTTATTAACCATTCTTTGATTTGATCGATGGTTTTTGAGTCGGAACTGCTAGCAAAATGCCAAATATCCAGAACAAAAATTACATCCGTTGATTCGGCGGAGTAGACTGGACAAATAAATTTTCATATTACGCAAATCAACGTCACATTTAAGTTAAGATTTATCTTAGCAAATATATACAAATAATAGCAACTCCAGGAATAAAAGAGGCTTGGAAAATGGTACTTTCCTGTTATCGCTTTACCATCGCACATAGTGACCAAAAACCCAAGACTTCTGGGGTCTCTTCAAGAAATCACTGTAAGCGATTTTTTTGGTGAAACTAACCTGAAATACCCCTTTCAGCACCAGGGTGAAATAAAGAAAAAACCTAAAGAATAATACTGAAAATAACAGCAAGCAATACATGGTGGGACGATAACAGGAAAGTACCAAAAAAATAAAAAAAATATCAATGAGATAAGTCAAATTAGATTCTAAACAAACTATTCATTCAAACATCTTTGACATACACTAAGCAAAAAATGTGTGAGCATTTGAAATTGTTCTAAAAATTTGAATATGTATTTACACACATTAACACTTTCAAGAAATAATTAAACTGGGTCAAGATATATTGCGCAATACTTTTATTTTCTACCCTAAAACACTTACGTTTGGCTTCATTGGTTGCAGTGCATGTGATTGCAGGAGTATACGTAGATGTCTCTGCAAAAGAAATTAATCTAATTTTTATTCGAAAAATAAACAAACTGCGCGGGTGCAGTGAACTTGATATAATGGTATGGTGAAGTAATTAGTGATGAGTACTTGCTTGCGGTCTAGTTCGCCAGTTTCATTGCGTAATCACAATGTTTGCTAGAGTTAACAACTGCATTTTTCGGAAACTTGCAAACTGTTTGGTGCAAACAGTAGAAGTAGTTATCTTGTTTTATTTAGTGAGTTCTGTGCACTTATATTATTTTATATTAATTTGCAATTATTTGTTATTTAGATATGTTGACTTTTTTGTTGATTTAATCTTAGAAATACAAGCTTATGCGTGAGATTTAAAACAACTGTGTTTTTCATTCTATATAGTTATTTTGATTGTCTCGATAGCCTTGTTATTCCATCTTCAATTTATATTGCAATTAAATATAATGAGTCTTAAGTTTAAGCTAATTAGAAAAAAATTACTATAATATTGAAATGTCAATTCTTGCAAAGGAGCAACGACGTTTTTTAGATTTTCCACGTCAGACGAGATAAAAACATATTCCAGTCGAGCCATTTGAACTAAGTTTTTCTGAAAAGAATAAGAGTCATTTACCCTCATTAAATTAGCAAATATTTTTTTATGCTTTGCTACAACCAGGGCTGCGAACTAGAAGCATTTTTATTCGAGTTCAAGTTCGAGTTCGAGTTCGCAGCCCTGGCTACAACGTGAAGTCTGGAATTTAAGTTTTTATCTATTTTCCCAGGCAAGCTTTTGAAAAGATTTAATGATAGAGATAACATGGACGAAAATGTATACCCTCTTTTTAAGTGATAATGCTCTGGTATTTTTGCAAGAATTATAACAGAAAATGCTATTGGAACTAAAAAACAAATCAGTGTCTGACAATGTAAAAAGATAAGATTGGTTTAAGTTTGCTCTCAAAAAAAAAAAAAACTAAAAAGTACTCCACTAAAAGTGAAAGCAAAATTATAAACTTTTTGACTCATATTGCGCAAAAGACATTAAAACTGAACTGATAGTAAAAATATAATAAGACTTTTGCGTAAAATTTTATAAATCAGCACATTCATTTCAAGCTTCAACCACGAATGTATAGCTGTGCTTCTTTGTCTACCAAATGCTAATTGAGCTCGAAAAAAATTCTTTGTATAGTGAAACAATACTTAAACAAAACAGGCTGTACTTAGATAAAAACTGGCCAGATTACTAAATATGAGAGAAATACAGAGATCCGGTGAACCAAAGAATTAACGTCAAGATTATATAAAACTCTAATTTTCTCTTATTTTCAAAGCTTTAAATCCGTTGAATTCAGACTTAATAAACAAACAATTTTAATGATTTTTAAACTGGTTTTGGACGCAGCATTTCAAAACATTTTACTAGTTTTTTAAAAACCATTGTTCCAAGAAAAAACAATTAATTTTTAAAAATACTGTAATATGGGGTATTTTTGCTTGCCGTGATTTTACTCATCAAATCAAGTAAATAAAAAGTTGTAAAAACAAAAGGGATCCGCACTGCAAGTCTTACATCGGTATTAGCAATCCATCAAGTAACAATATCAATGGCGCGAACTAACTCCACTTTGCTGCTTTCTGTAAAACAGGGCTCTTCAAACTGGGGGTCGCGAAAGGGCTCAATGGGGGTCGCGGGATTTTAGATTTTAATTTTTGGAGATTACCATGATTTTGGGAGAAAAATAGTGAAATACAACAGCAAATTGAAGTGAAGACCTTTTTTTTCTTTTTACAGAACACCTTGATTTTGGGAGAAAAATAGGGAAATCAGAGATGGAATCGAAGTGAAGACCTTTTTTTTTTAGAGAACACCTTGATTTTGGGAGAAAAATAAAGAAATCAGAGATGAAATCAAAGTGAAGACCTTTTTTTTTTTTTTTAGAGAACAACTTGATTTTGGGAGGAAAATAGGGAAATCAGAGATGAAATCGAAGTTAAAATTTTTTTTTATTTTTTAGAGAACACCTTGATTTTTTTGGAAAAATAGCGGAATCAGAGATTGATTCCAGGTGAAGATCCTATTTTAGGAGTCGCGAAAAAATTTGCCTGTGCAAAATGGGTCTCAATGAAAAAAGTTTGAAGAACACTGCTGTAAAAGATGGGCTGAGAGAGTGACGAGATAAGAAAGAGTAGGTTCCAGAGTAAGTGATGACTGATGAGGTATTTTCAAAATTACAAAACGCAGATTAGCAGTAGCTTGATGGGAATCTTGTAAAGAGATGGAGAAAATAGATTATAAGACTAATTTTCTCAAACTGGGTTACCATCTGAGCTGACCAAAAAAAAGTGAGAGAGCACCAAAACATGCAAGCTTTAGCTGTTTTTAAACTGCTTTTAAATTGCAACATCAAGTTAAGACCAAACAAACAAAAAAGACGTTCATTGATATAAACCAAAAACTAACTTTTAATACAAAAACTTTTTTTGATATTGTCAGTATAATAAACACGTTTTCAAGAAATGCTGTTCAAAAAATAAATTTTTTAAACATTTTTTTTAAAAACTAAATACTTTACATCAAAATAAGCATGTTCCTACAAAAAACATGCACATTGATATTTTTTAAGAAATCGTTTTTAAGATAAACAAAAATCTTAGAAATAAGCACTAAATAGTAACAACGCTTTCAAGCAATCTAAGACACATTGGCAAGGCTTCCTTCTTTAGATCACAGCTAAAGTGAGTTACACTTTTAAGTACAGGAAAGATAATCGCAACATAATAACAAAAGTAATGTTGGTAAATTCACTTTTTGGTTACACTTTGCCTGGGATTCATAGAACCATTTTCCTGTTTGCCTTCTCTCCGTAATACAATGCTAATAATCCATAATAAACAAAAATAGTGATAGTTTTAATAAAACATTTACAAAACAACTTTCTTTAAAACAGAGTTTTTAAGACGCACCCCCTTTTTTCATGCACACAAAACTCGCGCCCTCTTTTCTTTATGCCAGTGATATTCGCGCCATCTTTTGACAATACAAGCTAAATTCAATACCCAAACTTTCTCACTATATTTTCTCCAAAATCAAGGTGAAGAGCAAACAAAAAAAGGTTTTCACTTTTTATCGTCGTCAAAACTCTTTATTTTTGTCCAAAATTAAAGGGGAGACTAAAAAAAGATCTTTACTTTGCGTCAGCATCCAAAATTCAGTGTGAAGACAAAAAACTGCTATTACAGCTGTAATTTAAATTGCGGCCAGTTTCTCGCGCCTCTCTGATGAATCTTTCGCGCCGCTTAGAGGGGCGTGCTCCTCAGTTTAAGAAGTAAAAATCAACCAATGGTACTGACAAAACCATTAATTTTTTCAATTTTTGGTAGTTTCTAAAAAGATTGTTTTTCTTAAGAATTTTTTTGGTCAACTTTTGTCAGAACAAATAGTTAGCAAATGACAATCCATATAAGAAACGTGATTTATATAGGATTAAAAGGATTAAATAACAACATCTTTGATTGGTTGAAAAATGAAAGTTTTTAAAATAAAATAACAACATCTTTGATTGGTTGAAAAATGAAAGCACGGTGGTTGCGCGCTTACTTTCTCGCTTGCGGCGCAAGTGAGTGTGCAACAAATTGCGTGCTTTCTTTCTTCAACAAATTATAAACTGAAACTTTATCGCAAGTAAGCACGCAACCAATTGCGTGCTTTCTTTCTTCAACCAATCAGAAACGCCGTCATTTTCGATGTCTTCCAATCCGATATAAACTACTTTTTTCACGTAGATTGTCATTTGCCATCGATTTCTTCTGAAGACAGTTGGCAAAAAAGACTTTTTAGAAAAAAAACAGTCTTTTTAAGGCTACAAAAAATTGACAAAGTTAGTAGTTCTGTCAGTACCATTTGTTATTTTTAAATTTTGTTCAAACAAGAATTTACAAAATCAAGGTTTAAAAAAATAATTCTCATAAGTACGAGACAAATTCACATTTTCTGTCTATAACATTCTTTCTTGCATTTTATGAAGAAGCAAAATAAAGAAACCAATTACAAATTTTTTATCCATAACAAAATAAACTAATGTTCAGACCAGGTCAATTTCTATAGCCTACGCTTGACAGTTCGACTAGAGTTGCACTGATACGAGTTGAATTAATACTTGGCCAAATTTATTTGAAAAAATAATTACTAAAACTTTTCATTAAAAAGTCTAAGTGCAATATTTATTTTATTTAATTAGTTTTTACTTTTTACGCTTGTCGATAGTTATATGCTGGTTTCTTTCGCTTTATTACTTTCTAAAGTTTAGCAATAAGACATCTTAAAAATTGTAGTCGATTTTACAATGGCAATGCTGTTGATTATGTCCTACTAAAAAATTTTCTATATCGATTTCACCAATCACTGGAACAAGTTTGTAAGTATTTTTCCAAAAATAAAATGACATGCCCCGAACAATTTGGGTTAAATTCAATTGCCTACAGACTGGTGTTAAGCAATTCTATTTATCTGCACAAATAGGTTCTCGCTTTTACACCAAATTCCGAATGCGGCTCCACTGAACTAACAGAAGACCACTTTCTCACAGCGTTCCCCATACATCGAACACCATATGGAGCTTGAGGTCTGAATGTTCTGGATGACAAAACTCGATGCTGGCTCAGCACCATCACTGCTAGTATCTGATCTCAAAAGTCTTGGGGTTGTAAAAAGATAAACCCTCGGCCCCCAGTCCTGTTTATTCTTGAATTGGTGGCTCGTGCTTTTAAATCACAACAACGACAAAAAATCAAATTGCTTTAAAAAGTTAAAAATTTGCTAATAATAACAATTTTGAAAACCAATCAGTGAAAAGTAGTTAAAATTTTGATTTTTTTCAACCGTTAATGAAAAGACTTCGATTTTATTAGATTTAAAAAATTGTTTACCAAATCCTTTTTTTGTGAAAGAACTCCTATTACAACCATTATAGTAGTTGTTCCGAGGTTTTGAAATTTCCTGATGACGCTAGTGGAAACATTAAATGAAGCAACGGACCTAAAAAATGTAAGAATTTTGCAATAACCATGAAAAAATTAATTCAGTGCAAAAATTAAAAAAGTTCTCCATCAAAATCAAGATGAAGCGAAAGCCTTTTATTTATTGCAAGTTTTCAATAAATATTGCATTGCTATATATTTATTCTCCCGATCGTCCAATTGGATTGGCGTTTCCACATATGGTCGCACCAAAATATATCATTGCATGACAATTAAACTTTTAACCTGTGACTTGATTTTAAAATTGCCGCTCTCTTTTGCAGTGGCAAAATCAGTATAGGCATATGCTTATTGTATGTGCTAATTTTTGTTATATAAACTGTATACTTAAAGAAGTTTGCCCTTCGTGAGCTCTTCTAATAAAATAAATCAATTAAATGATTTAGAGCAGTGATTACCAAAGTGGCTCCGTAAACCTCGTGAAGTCCGTTAAGCAGTTTCAAAGATCCGTAAAAGAAATTTTATAGATCTTACATAACTCCTATTTTGATGATTTTAGTATGTATGAAAACTCTTTGTACAAATTAAGAGCTATTATACAAAATTATTATGTCAAATTTACTAAGTAATTCTCAATTTGAAAAACTGAAGAAATTGTCTCTTTCAAAAAATATTGTAAGTAAATTGCTGAGCTGTGCGCTAACATTTTTTACTAGTAATCTCAAAGATACAAAGTATAAAACTTTGCAATCCAGCTTAACAAAACAACAGCGTTGCTAATTTAGCTCAATTTTGCGTATACGTACGCAACATCCATCAAGAACATTTGAAAAATGAATTCTTGTTTTATAGAAGTTTTTACACAAAATCAAAGGCAAACGGCATAGTTACCAAACTTGATAGAGTTTATAAAAAGCACAATGTCTAATGATAGCACGTTATTTGTTACGTCGTTCGCGTAATGTTTGTCACGTAGGTCACCGCTAGCGAGATTCGAGCCGGCGCGACTTCTGTATTAGCGCTAAATAATTAGCGCCGCCTTTAAGTGCGTTCTCGCGCGACTGTGGGGATCAAGTGATGCCACGTTGTATTGGGCAAGGGTTGCCTGCCACTTCATTTCTGGAGAAAAGCTTGGTGATCGATGAAAGATCCAATTTTATTGTGAACTTTATATCTGAATTCCACTGATAATTATTAGTCCCCTTGGACATTATCTACTTTGGTAGAAAACTTAGTAATTTGATACTTTCCTTTGCCCAACATTGTTGGTGAGTGTGTGCATTGTGTTTACGCGTTAAAGTTAATTAATGTAATATTTGTTTAGAAAATCGTTTCCGACTAGTGCCGCAGTTGTTGTATTGTTTTTAAATAAAATAAATCAAAGTCTGGTGCTGGTCGTGAAGCGCGTTGTGCGGAGCTGGAAGGACAAGGCAATTTTGCGACTCCGTCACATTATTGATGTTTCTACCAACGGAACCTTGCAATGTTCGGTTGCCGCTCTGGTTTTCAGAATTTGTGAAAAAATGTCTCCAAAAGTTATCGGTGCTCATTATTCACTATCGAGTTTTAATGGTCGAAACATTGCGCAATTATATATTAAATGTTTTTGACAATGTGATAAAAACAGCAAATTTTATTAACATGTGGTCAAGTGATTGAGGCTGCGTAATTGTGATTGACATGGTTTCGGTTCAAAAGCTACTCTCGCTATTCTTTTGTCCTTGGAAAAAGAATTTAACGGCACTTTTCCTACTTAGTGGTTTTGACAAAAAGTTCTACAGTAAACTAAAGTCATTTTTATATAAAACTAAAAAACCAAAATAAAAACTTTCAATTTGGAAACCAATATCTTGGCATCTCCAGAAGCAAGTCGGGTAATTTCTTGCCTTTGTATAAAGATCCTTGATGTTTTTCTGCTTGTCAGAAGGTTAGATATATAGGAGTAAATACAATTCTCTTATTTTAAGAAATTGTTGAAAGAAAGTAATTTCACATTGGAAAATCTTTAGCTGCTTATGTGCGTTAGATAGCTTTTAAAGGGGAAAGTGCTAAAACGACTTTTGCTTTACTAAAAAGACCAGAAATGCACAAAAAAAACTTTTCTGGTGATCGTTTTTGAATGTTCACTCGTTTTTGTTGGAAATTTACTTAACTTTGTCAACTTGGCACTGCAAAGCAAATAATTTTTTGAAAAGTTAAAGGCTTTTAATAGAAACTCTCACTGTTACATTTCAAATTAGTCAAAACAAATTTTTACTCTTTTGCACCAAAATGAAATTTTGGATGAAAACGAACTTTAAACGACAATATTCTCAAAACAACGAAGTAGGTTGTTTCTAACCCTAATCTTAATTCAGAAAATAAAGTTATTTTTTAAATTTTACAAGAATTTGATAAGTTTTATAGTTTGATTAACACTCAGCTTGGACTCATACTGGACGATTATCCTTGAACTAACAATCAAATTCAAGAACAGTCTATTGATATGGGTAAATGATGGAAGTGCAAATAATCTTCACCGTGAAATAGGTCGCGTTGACTTCTCCATAGTAATGACGCAAACTTACGTATTTAGATCTTGAGAAGATGATTCTGAATGTACTTATTCCGAAACAAACTAGATGCCACTAAAAACACCAAAATTGCCCTCCTTTACGTTCATCCCAAACTAGACAAACTGATTGCAACAAAGCAAGTGCAACCATCTCATAATAAATCGACAATACTTCAGTTCTTTTTTAATATTTTTATCATACAGTAGATTGACTGTTTTGTTGTCTACGTTTAATTCTTTTGCTTTGTAGGGGAGGGCGCTTATCATTAAAAAGATTGCATGGGGTCCGTGATGAATTTTTCTCAAAAAAGTTTGGAAACCGTTGGCTTAAAATTTACTGTATTGCACCACACTTCTTTGATTTTGTGCAATTGTGCCTTTCTCCTTTCCGAGACTATAGCACTTTTCTCCCAACTGTTGAGACTATAAATACGTTGGTTTTCACTGGTTCGTCCCATTTTGACGCGATTGCCACTGATGAGAGCGTCACGAAAAGCTTATGGCTCCGATAAAATCGACTTTGTTTAAAGCGGTATTAAAATTCTGTATTGTAACAAAAAAAAT
Organism: Diplosoma virens; assembly: GCA_963680785.1. NCBI lineage: Eukaryota > Metazoa > Chordata > Ascidiacea > Aplousobranchia > Didemnidae > Diplosoma > Diplosoma virens. Next base: position 43,867,488 of record OY796883.1, on the reverse strand, counting down.
TAACATTATGGTTTTCGGCTTTTATCAGTCCTTTGTCAAATAAATGAAGTCAATTTAAGAATTTAATCAAATTTTTGGATTGTAGGTCTAAATTTACTAAATTAGTGCTCATTACTTCTCAAAATTCAAAAAGTTGAAATTTTTTAGTTTTTTTCTGGACTTTTTTTTAAAATGGTCATTCAAACATATTGTGAACAATTTTTTTTTAATTAGTTTTGGAAAGGGCAATTTTTATCGTATGATGAATTATAAGGTGGGCATTTTTGTTTACTATGATACGACGTATTTACTTCTTTTTACATACTTTTTGTATAAAATATTTCTATGCTAATCAATACTAGTATAAATAATATAAGTAATTAGGAAAATCAAAAGCAATCTTTTCATGCTTTCACTCTGATTCAGACACACCCCATAAATATGTCGAAAAGGTCTACTTCTCTTTTATTCGGCCCACAGCTTTACATTATTTGTTTCGGGCACACTAACTTGCTTTTTTTGACCTTTTCTAACGGTAACATGCAAGATCAAACTAAATATCACCATTTTTAATATTGTTGATCACAAGTGTAGGCCTAGTATTTTTCTTTATTTTATTAAAAAAAGCATTACAAGGCTTTCAAAATTTTGCTGAAAACTTTTAGTTATGGCCCTTTCCGACAGTCACTGGGAGTATCAATTGCAAAATGTTTTCTTGAAGAGGCTGAGCTAGAGTCACATTTTGCCAGCGAGATTCAAAGAAAAACTAAAAAAGCGTCTCCAATGTATTTAAAGTTCTTTGGTCTACAAAATTTAAGTGAAAAAGCATTTTTTGGTGAGCTGAAATATTCATGGTAGGCCCTAAACTCATATATCTACATCATTGGCAGTAAAAAAAATTAGAATTCAGATCAACACAAAGTTGTTTAAAAGTAAAAGTAGGCCTAATCAAGTTAAAAAAAGATCTCAAAAAACCTTAGCATATTTTTTCTACAACTGTAACCTTTTTTTTATCAAATAAACAAAATTAATTAAAAAAAGTATTTTAATAGATTTGCAAGATTAGAAAAAATATTATGCAATTTTCATTGCATATTGGCAACTTTGCTTAAATCGTGAAACTTCTTTTAATATACCTTCGTACACTTTACTACCCGACATATAATTTATCATACAAAATAAACAAACAAGAATGACTAAGTATAAACATGCCAAAGAAAAATATCATTTTGGTTGAAAAAACTTGCTTAAAAATTTTTAAAGCTAGCATAGAAATTGTTTACTCATTAAATCTCGTAGATTTTACAATATAAAGTTCGCACCCTCTAAAATTATAATAAAAAATTATCCCTAATAAAAACTTATTTGTTTTGTAAGCTCAATGGTAAAACAAACTCTTAAACTTCCAAGTATGACAATCTGATTGATAACAATTACAAAGTTTCAAAAACTAAGACTTTCATACTTCTTTTTATGACAGTCATAAAATAGTGTAGAGAATGATAAATCACACATTGGAAATTGATGCGGTAAATTATTTTAACAAAACATAAGATCATTGACCTCTAGATCAAAAATCTGATTTTATTCTTTATTTTACTTTATTTGCCTGATGAGAGCTAATGAAAGCCAAACACCTTTGCTTCAGTTTTACTTTAAAGACAAAAATGTGTGTTCTTAAGCACCTAAGAAGAATACAAACACCATATTTAAGATGTTTTTTATGGTTAGTGCAATGTTTGTTTTGTTTCAATCACAGGGCGGTGTAGACCAACATTACATATGATGATTCTTTATCCATTAAGACATCAGGATGTAGAACTTGCATTTTTCAACAAGCTAGCTACAATCAAATAAGTTCAAGAAAACCTAAACCTTGCAAAGGTCAAAGGTTAAAAGGAAGACTTTACGCAGCCTCTGTCTGAATTTCTCATAATTTTCAAACATCTGGCAATATCATTTCTTTGCTTGCATTTACTCAAAAAATTTTAAAGCAAATCGACATCTTGCATGTCGTGATTGTATTGATAGAAGCAGAGTGGTTGAATTGTATTCATTCTTGTTTTTTGATTCGTTGGCGGTAGAATGTTGCCATGTTGTTGCGGTCAATGTTGTTAAAAATTAAACCAAAGAATATGATTTTTACCGTATTTCTATTGTACAATGTGTTATGGACAGATAATTTTCTGGTTGATACTTCAGGAATTTACGGTCATCTTTTTCAACAATTTAGCAACATTACAAGTGACACTATTTTGTGGACTTCACATAAAATGCAAGTCAAAAATCTTAAACTTTTGTGGTAATATTTGAATAAATAATACAGGGTTAAAAAATTGGTAAAACAAGCACAAAGACAAGCAGAGTTCTTTTACAATCAAAAGAAGAAGTTTGAAGCAATTTGAGATCCAAAAACTTGCTGATGACTTTGTTTCACATTCTCCAAAACAAGTCTCAAAATTGTAAGAGTAAATATCAGTTGATGCTAAAACCCAATATTTGTAGTTGAATATGATCGGCTTTCTAGAAATGAGTATTTTTTCAAAATGCCTGCTAAAACATGGGATTTTTTGTTTATCAATTGCTCAGTCTCTCGTAAACACTCAAAAAATTTCGGCTCAAAAACTTATGCCCACCTAACAATCTTGCCTTTTTAACACTTTTAAGGGTTTATCTCCAGAAATTTGCAAAAAACAATTCCAGTTTTTTCGTATTTTATTTCTCTTATCTATTATCTCAATTTACAAGCATAAATAATATCATTTCTGCGATTAAAATAATTTTCGCGCAATAGTCCGTTTTGCACACGTTATACTAATATTTGACAGATTCGCACTGGTATTGAACCATTGTTCCTCTAGAGCTTAACCCGAGGGGCTTGCCTGGGGGACTACGTAAATTTTCAAGGGGGCGTGAGCCCTAACGTCTTTTACAACACGTTCTTTATTAATTTTGAGATTAACGTTTTTTGGCCTATTTTATGGTTGCTCTTAGTGCTTACATGTAAGCCATTATGATTTTTCTCTGACTGAGTTTAGCAACCCACGGTAGGCTACGTATTCATTAATTTGCAACTGCTAAATTATCAAAATAAAGTAAATACGATTGATACTTTAGTTGTATTATGACATCATACATCATACATATTTTGTCTAAAATATTATTGTAAGTATGTGTTAAACCATTTCATGATAATCATGTTTTATGAATCGAATAATGTATGATGTCATAATACAACTAAAGTATCGATCGTATTTACTTTATTTTGATAATTTAGCAGTTGCAAATTAATGAATACGTAGCCTACCGTGGGTTGCTAAACTCAATCAGAGAAAAATCAGAATGGGTTTAGGCAGCTATTAGTCAGTTTGTATATTGGCAGTGCAGCATATGTAAACATTGTAAAGTAATCTAGAATAGATCTAATCTTGAGAACTAATTAAGTTTATACTTTTATCATGTTGCAGTGCCTACATAACTAACTAATAAATTTAGATAGTCAAAATGACAGAGAGAAAAAAAAGTATCTCAATGACTAAATTTAAATTTGGTATCGAAGCAAAAAGGTGACACAAAAGTGCCGCAGTGTGTAATTTTACAAGGCTCTTCGTAATGGTGCAATAGATCCCTCGTAATTGAAATGGCACTTGACCATAGCCCATTCTACTTTAGCCGACAAACCTAAAGAATTTTTGGTATAGAAAAGTCATTTATTAAAGAAGACTAAGTTGGAAAAATGTGGGACGTTTCAACAAAGATCTTGGAATGTTGTTGAAACTTCTTATGAGCTTCATGTTAATTGCAAATAATAAGAAAAACTAATATGATTTAAGAGTCTCTTGTGAAACTTAGCATGCTCATAGCAGCAGAACTAGTATTGGACAAGGATAAAGCAAATATTCTTCCTCGAATTTCACTATCCAATGATACACTTAAAAAGAGAGAATTGGTGAACTGTCTCAGGGTATCAAAGATCAACTTTTCAACAAAATAAAACAGTCTCTATTCTTTGCTATACAGTTTAATGAAAAGACAGATATTGGAAAATGTTTTCAGCTCCTGCTTTACGCTGGTTTCTTGTCAGTTAACACGGCTAAGGAAATGCTATTCTGCCACCCAATGAAAAATTATGCAATATCAACCGATATTTTTAATGTTGTGTCAAACTTCTTTCACGAAAACCAACTATCGCAAAAATCATTAGCAAGAGCGTTCACGTATGGATCTCCAGCTATGCTTGATCTGCACTCAGGCTTCTCCAGAGGGTAAAGAAAAAAATCCTTCTGTAATAGGTACGAATTGTGTACTTCATCACGAAGCCTTAACATCCAGAACTTTGACTCTTGAAATGAAAAAGGTTCTGGACCTGTCTATTGAGATCGTAGCTATATAAACGCGGGATCCCTTAACAGTAGTTTATTCAAACTCCTGTGTCAAGATCTGGAATCTGAACATCTAGCCCTACACGAATGTTTGATGGTTGTCCAAAGGGAATATGCTAAAACGGTTTCATGAATTAACCCATTTCAGCTTAGCGGTACATATATGGCACAGTAACAGCATGATACACTATTGAACCAGTGAAGTCACTCTTTTACAATGAGGCAATGATTGAGTATTATGGTACCCATGGGTGTAAACAGTGCATCAGAATGAAACCAATTAGATTTGGGTATAAAGCTTGGTGTCTAAATACAGACGATGGCTATCTAGTGACCTTTGATCTTTATCAAGGACGGACTTATGAAAATAATGAACTGAACAAAAAAGTATTTGGAAAGTGTGCTGCAATAGTCTTGAAAAACATTGATTCGTTGTCAGAAGATAAAAGATCACTTTTATGTAATATATATTTTGATAATCTCTTCACTTCGTTTGAACTAATCAAAGAACTGAAAGATAGAAATTACGGTGCTACAGGACAATAAGAGCAAACAAGTATAAAATCAGTTGATGTTATGAAGAAACGAAAGAGAGGAACGGCTGAGTTTGCTACAGACAAGGTGAATAAAATCGTAGTATGTAGATGGATGGATAATTCAGTCATATTAGTTGCATCAACGATCTATACAAACGACGCTTTATGCAAAGTAAGACCGTACTCACAGAGTGAGAAAAAGAATGTAGAAGTTGACTGCCCAAAGATGATTCAAGAATATAATAAACATATGGGAGGAACTGATCGGCAGGACCAAAATATAAACAAGTACCGTATAGCATTTCGAGGAAAAAAAGTGGTGTTGGTGTATATTTACTTGGTTGATTGACGTCATAGAGCAAAATGCTTGGTTGTTGCACGAAGTGTAGTGGGGCATTGGCACGGTTTGAATTCAAAAAACAAATCGCTCAGACATATCTAACTAGGTTTGGTACAGCACCTAAAGGAGCTGGAAGAACACCATCACACCCAACAAAAGGTGAAAAAAGAGTGTTAGATGATATTCGTTTTGATGCAATCCAACATTACCTTGTTGAAACTCAAGAAAACAAAAGAAGAAGATGTGCTGGTGAAGGATGTCAGAAGAGACCTTTCAGCTAGTGCAGCAAATGTGATGTGGATCTCTGCTTGGTATGCAATCTCTCATTTCATACTATATGAGAATGTTTTTTGAGTCCCTACATTCTGATCCATATTGCTTTTTCTTATATTATAAATATTAATCAAACTTGAGGTAATATGTGTTTAAATATAATGAGATTAAATCAAATTTTTTGTAACTCACGCTGTCTTAAATCTTTTTCTTAGTTTTGTCATTTTACAGCATTAGTATAAATTTTGTTAAAACATCGAAAAAGATATGTAATATATTAATTTTTAATTTACACTAACCTAAACGTGGAAAGAAAATTGTGTATTCATAAATATATAAGTGTACTTCATCTAAAGTCGTACTTGGATGTGCTTAGTGGTACATATATGGCACATCGTGTTGCAGCAATACTATTGCAGGGACATGTAAATTAATGCGTTTTTTTAATCAATTATGTTGAGCCAACATCAGAAAAATTTATAAATTGAAATTATTTTATAGAAAATTAATTCGGGCAAAAATGGGTTAAAAGAAGTTGCAATATTTTTCGATTCCAGAAAGAAGAAAAATTTATCAAACAAGTTTCAATCCCAAAGATTTCAACCATCACTGGCTTATCTTGTGGACATATTTTAGGCGTTGAATGTTCTCATGGTTCAACTTCAAGGGAAAACATCAATATGAGTGCGCAACATGACATTATGCAGTCCTTCACGTCAAAATTTGACCTTAGAAAGAATTGAATCGGACAAGAGAATCCAGCAAGCTTTTTTTAATTAGATTTTGCTCTCACAAACAATAATTTTGAGTTTGAATTAAAACACAAATAAAAACTCACCTTTTTGATTGAAAGAAGAATTTAATCAAACAAAATTCTCATGCAGATGAGAAGAAAGAAACCTGGAAGTTTATCAGAAACCGCTTTTAGTGCGAAGTAGGCGGCATTTTTGATGAAGCACAAGAAGAGTTTCTCGAGTTAAAATTTAACTCCGCAACAAAGGATAACTTTTAAGAGCTTGACCTTGAAGCGTTTTGGACCAAATACCTTTCTGTTAACCCTCTTATTTCAACCCAGGCCTTTCGTGCTCTAGTTATGTTTGGTTCGAGTTATCTTTGTGAAGTCTATTTTCTACATTAGTTATGTGAAGCTCATTTTCTACTCTAATTATTCAGAAACATGCTGGAAGTTGAAGGAGACTTACGATGTGCGCTTTCTAGGATTAAACCACGCATTAAAAAGCTAGTTGTTAAAAAACAGTTTCATATGTCTCATTGATTTGTGATTAATAAATAAAATACAATTACAACATTTATTTATTTATAAATGTAAGGAGCGTGAAGGGAAAACCATTTTTCAAGGGAGGCACAGAAGCAAAAAGGTTAAGAAACACTGTTCTAGAGCAAGGGTTTCCAACCAGGGCTGCTTGCACCCCTTTGGTTGCGAGAGAACATCCCAATTCTGTTGTTTAATTTTTACAAATATTGTTTTTCTGTTTTTGTTTGTCATTTTTTCGACAACTTTGTATAATTATTGTCTAGCATATTGAGCAGATGATAACAAAAACTTAAAAATTTATTATTAATAACATGTACGTTACGATAACAGCTATAGACTAGGCTGAACAAGTTCTAAACATCATCTGTATTTTTTCTTTATAGTGCCAAAAATATCGTATTCCGTAGTACAAGGTTGCTTGTGATGTGCTAGTACAAACAAGCATTTTTGGTGATTAATTTTTCTAATTATTAGTTATAGTTATTTACAGTATAAATATATTTTACAAACTTGCAACTCTTCACAATAAAAGCAACATATATTCAGAAGTTCAAAAACAATGGATACAATTAAAGAAGTTTTAATGCTTGTCTGTATGAGATCTTAGGAGACGGTTCTAAGCACAGATATGATAAGTATAGATGTGAAGCGAGTGTTTAAATTTTTTAAGAAAGGTTGAAAGCCCATAATCAGGTGAAGAATAAAAAAAAGTTTGTAGTTAATTGAATATTTAAAAGTGTATTATGGGTAATCAAAATGTTGTTGAAAAGTTACAATGTAAAATGAAATAAAAAATTCAAAGAATGTAATGGAATATTTGCAAAAATAGCTTTATTAGTAACGAAGCTACATACATACAAGTAATAAATAAATCACTTTCTTTAATTTTTTGGTCCTGCTTTGCCTTGTGATTGTAACTGAACAGTGCACTTTGTTTTACAGAAGTTAATACAATTTAAAATAATTTTTTCAATGTAACTCTAGTTTCTTCAGTGTTGCAGCCTCTTGCCATTTAAGCCAGTTTGCCAATCAGATGTTATGAACTATGTTTTGTTTTTTAGGGATAGTTTAAGCTGTTATTAAGGGACAGTTTGTCTTATTGAAAATTAATTATCCAAATTTGTTTTATTGTTCTTTTCTTTGTTTCTAAATTAAACTTTTTTATTTCATCTACTATGAAGCGGTGCAAGTAATTTTAAACGTTTTTTAGGGGTACAGCACCCATAAAAGGTTGCAAAACATAGATCTAGAGCAGTGTTTCTCCACCTTTTTCCGGTTGCGTCAAATTTTTGGACTTTTTCAAAATTCGCGGCAAATTTTGACCACATTTATTAGTTTTTGTCCCCAGATGATGTTCTCTAAAAAAAAAAGAAGATCTTTACCTTGTATCGGGCTTTAATTTTCTAGTTTTCCTCCCCAAATTTAGGTGTTTTTTAAAGATACGTTAACCTGGTTGGGGCAAATATATGAATTTTTCCGAAATTCATGGCGAACTTGAACTATAATTTTGGATTTTTGTCCCCAAAATAAAGTAATCTCAAAAAGAAAAGTCTTCACCTACATTCACGCTCTGCTTTCTTAATTTTCATCCCAAACTCAGGTTTTTTCTAAAAAAAAATATCTTCACTCTGGATAGACTTGGTTTGGTTGATCACAATAACCGCAGAATTGGACATTGCTAGACTAATGTTTTCCAAAAACTTTCGCGGCACACCTGGAAACCTTATGACAGCCAGGTTGAGAGACACTGCTTTAAAGAAACATTGCGTTACTAGGAAACCAAAAATGCTTTGCAAATTTTTAACATTTTTTCTTAATTTATTTAAGGATGACCATATACTAAAAATTACATAAAAATTACATTTATGGGTTGATAAACGCTTAAGACTTGAGAATTTTAAAGAAATTTATTCTATTCTATTTTCCTCAACCATTTTTCAGTTATTTTTTAACTCTTTAATCTTGACTTTAGAAACCAACCAAACTTTGACTATAACTTAAAGGTTACATAAACTGTGCACTTTTAAATTTTAACCAGAATGTATATGAAAGTCATTGTCATGATATAACCTTAGTTTACATTTACTTGCCTTGGGTCTGTTACAATAACAACGATTTGATTGTTGTTTGTTTGATTGAATCTAGATGATGCTTGGATTTGATCATGTAAAACGTTGATTGCTTTTGTAGTAAACGGATCTTCACTGAAGCGTAGGTTAAGGTTTTGAACGTTTTTCTAATAAATATTGTCATTCAGCTTAACATTTTAAATCTAATAATACAGGGTCCTCCACCCAAGTGTAGACTAATTTTTAGATAGATTTCTAAATTATTTATAAATTTTTGTCAAATAATAATTTTTGTCGAAGATGACGTAAAAGTCAATCAGCACGTTTACCTGGACGGGTTGAAGAACAGCGTTCTTCCATGGATAAATTCATTGCCTGAAAATATAGCGGTGACACTACAGCAGGATGGGGCAACCGCTCACACAGCCAAAATGGTTCAAGCCTGGTGCAAAGACAACTTTAAGTCCTTTTGGTCAAAGGAATTCTGGCCCCCTTCTTCTCCTGATCTTAATCCGATGGACTTTGGGATATGGTCCATGTTGGAGAGAAAGACCTGCGCTGTGTCACATTCAAATATAGAAAAATTGAAGAAGAAATTGAAAGAATCTTGGGCGAAAATAGAAAGCGAAACTATTTGTGCCACGTGTGACCAAGTTATCTCTCCTCCGCCGTGTTATTATTGAAAAGGGCGAATATATTGAATAAACTGAATTCAATATTGAAGATTATACATTTACCTTTAATTTTCTTCAAAAAAAAAAAAAAATTTCATTGCCCTTTTCGTTTTTAAATTAATGTAATATATAACAGTCTACACTTCGCTGGAGGACACTGTATATTTTAATTTTCTAGTAACCACCTGACGATTTGATAAGAAGAACCAGACTGTTGTGGTTTTGACTAATAAAGTGTAGTGTTTAAATAAATACAATATATATGCAAATTTTGTATGAAATGTCAAAGGAATCTTAAAGGACAGCAATTTAACAAAGTCCAAACAGACTCTGTATCTAAGGGTTAAACTAAATGTTTGATGCTAACATTACCATTAAAAAATTTTCAAACTCTAAGATATAACAAGTTGCTAAATTGAATTATGTTTTGCAATAGTAATAGATGAAAATTGCTGGTTAAATTGACAAAGATTACTTTTTGGAAATTTTTTCTCAGCACATAAACCAATTTTTTAAATTTATGAGCCATATAATTTGTTTCGGCAATTTGTTTACCTGAAACTGGTTTTCGTTTGTGTACGGCTGGAGAGAGATAAATCTCGGCTGAACAAAAGTTCCTGTCCGTCTGAAAAAACAATTGTAAATTTATGATTCAAAAAGAGGTAAACATTTGTTTATCATTTTGCAACTGAACAAATTTCGCTAGCTATTCCGAGAGTTATTTTTCGGAACACTAAACAAAATAAAAAGTTTTTTGTACAAGGACTTATATTACAAATGGATTTATGACGTTACCACGGAAACACCACTTGGACCGACAATTGTAAATTTCTTCTTGTTAATTTGGAAAACCGTATTCTTAAAAATAAAAACCAACATTCACCAAAATTGTATTTACGAGGTACTTTAATTATGATGATTTTTTTGCTGATTTTAAAAATAACAAATCTGGTTTATTTTTTCTAAATGTCCTTAATAATCGACACAAAAACATAAATTTCACTCTTGAACATTCTTCTGACTTTATTTATTTTCTAGGTGTTAGAATAGAAATAAACCACAATAGGTTTGACACTTATACGTGAAGAAAACCGACAAACACTGGATTTTTACTTAATTTTAACGCTGTTTGCTTACACAAACAGAAATCTGGTTTAATTTTATGTTTGCTTCACCCTGCGAACTTAATATGTTCTTAAAAGATGTCACCTCAATCAAAAAATCAACAACCTAGGGAAAATATTTTGTTTAAATGGCTATTCTTGCTAGTTTTTTAATAAAGTTTTAAACAAATTTGTGTTCAATTCAGCCGTTGATTGTTCTACTGATTGTCATGCATATTATCTAACGATTCTGTATTTTGGTGTTGATTCGAGACGTTTTATAAATAGCTTGTTTAAAATTTTGAAATCGAAATTAAACTTAAAAGTTTTTTCTGTCTATAAAACATTTAAAAATCATTTGTAAATAATAGCAAGCAAAATACAACATTTTATTAGTTTGCAAAGTTTATTAAAAAGCTGAACGTTTTCGATTAGCATCAATCCTTATCAAAGCATCTAAAATTTTTTAGCACAGTTTAACAATTAACCATAAACAATAAATACATACAATTGAAATATGAACAACAGTTTTTTTAAATTTATGCTAACACTTTTATTACTAATCGAACTTAAAAGCAATGACAATTACACAAAAGCAAAAACATACACAAAAATTTTAGATCTTTTGATAAGGACTGATGGCATGATAATCGAAAACGTACAGCTTTTTCAATAAAATTTGTAAACTAATGAAATGTTTGATTTTGCTTGCTATTATTTACAAATCGATTTTAAAAATTAACCCTCTTTCTAAATTATATTTAAAATTAGAAATCACTTGCAGTTGAAGTCCAAAACTCCTTTAGATTTTTGCTCAAGTGTCATTTATAAATTTACATGATTGTGTGACGCGAACTTGACGTATATCGACATTTGGGCACTAGAGGTAGGGAGGATTTGGACTTCTCAAGCATCAAATGCAATGAAAAATCACATAACGTGTTGCAATGTTTTTTCATCTGTTAAATAAACTCAAACTCCTTTAAAATAAGAAAAAAGTGTAAGTTGGACTTTCAGACAAAATTGCACAAAGCATCATTAATTAAAAAGCGTAATCCTAGTTTAAATTGTCAACTTTATGCAAATGGTTTTTCATTTTTATTAAGTGTTTTTTACTTTTTTTTATTCTTTTATTTTAGAGTTTTCAATTTTTTTAAATGATTTCTAGTCAAAAAGTTAATTGCTTAGTATGAGTGCATCATACTTGTACCATTTCCCAGGTTCTATTTTTGGAACGCCACTGAACTTATAAAAAATAAAAAACAAACGTAATTTTGCTCTTATTGATGTTTTTTTGAGGTGGATGATTTAAAATTTACGCATTTTACATAATTACGTCTGAAACTTTGTATATATACAATACGTCTAAAGCTATTACTTTAAATCTATCTGGGCAATTGTAAGAAAAAAATTAATTGGTTTACGCTATTTTTTGTGTTTATAATTATATTTTAATTAATAAACACAGTGGTTTTTGCTTATTGCCAGTGTCACAGTTTTTCATTTTCTTTGTGTTTCTGTATTGACTTAGTTGATGCGTTTGTTTTTTAACGGAGTCATATTTATCGATAGTTGCGTGGCTCTATTTAAGAGTTAGTAGTGAAGTTATTTTTTCAAGGGCAAAACAAAAATTACTTAGATAGACTGTGCATCAAACTTGAATTCTTCTGCTCGCAAGTTCGAATGTACGTAAGCTCAGGAGCTATGCCGCTCATAAAACAACAAACATTTAAAAAATACATGTCTTCTTTTCCAGATTTATTAGTTAAAATTTGGTAATCTAATTTAGTCTTCCACTTACTGATTTTGGTTTGCATCAACCAGATCTTTAGCATTAGGGAAAACTCCTACTTGGAAACTGGAGTCGGTTGGGAAATTTTTAGTGACATTTGTCATTAAATTTTTAACATCCTCAAATATGTTTTGGGCATTACCACATGTATAATTTGATAAAGCCACAATAAAAGTGACATCAATTGTTTGATCTCCTGAAAATAAGAATCTATCAAGTTTAGATAGAAAAAAAAATAGTTTATTAAATTACGTAACTACTGTAATAGTTTTTATTAAGTGATTTGGGTTTGACTATTTTAGCCACACAAGAGCTTTTAAAAGTCACATTTTAAAATTTTACAAGCATTTCTCAAAAACATAAAACTTGTCTTCTAATTTCTGCAAAAACATTAAAAATAATTTAATTTGACTAACTAAATTTGAAAGTAAAAGCGAAAAAGTGAGGTTTTCAGAAAATATTTACTTAAAAAAGTAGCCCATGATAAATTTTAATTATAAGTTAAAAAAAATTACCTTGTTGTTCGGTGTATTGTTGAATTGATTTGTCGCAATATCCAAAGAAAGTTACAGCTAGGAAGAAGTAGTTGGCAGTGAGCATTCTTAGTTGAAAAAAAATAAAACGTTTCCAGATAAGACCAAAAAATAAAAAAACGGATTTGATAATTTACCGTAATTTTTAAATTTTGCTAGTCAAAAACTACTACTCTTCTGAAAATAGTAAAAGATAAAGAGCAATAGGAAAATATAGATCTTAGAGAATTAAATTACAACGATGTTTTTATGTCTTTTAAATCATTAATGACTTGTTTAAAACAATGAACATTTTCGGATAGTTTCGCAAAATTGGAAATAAAAATTTTTTAATCATTTTTTTTACATAAAGTGTCAAAAAATCCAAAAAAACTTTTACTCTTGAAAAAGATTTAAAAGATTTTTCAAATGAGGGTTGAAGAATATTTCTTTCCGCCCCATGATAAACCATTATTTAAAAATTTCAACTATTTCCAAAAAAATTATCTTAACGATTTTAAAAAACTTAATTGTTCAAACAAAAAATTGCTTGGCCGTAACGTCATCATCGTGGTTTAATATTCTTCTAAAAAGGAAAAAAAATTTTAAAAGTGAGAACTACTAAAGTTTCACGAGAATTATTTGACGGCTCTATGGAACTCTGCAACTTTGCATTGCAGATTGCTACATTATTGCAAATTGCTAAATTAATAGTAATTGGTGCCCAAAAATATCAGTGTTTGGTTTTACCTGCCATTAAATATTATAATCAAGGTAAAGATGAAGTGATTGCTCAAGCTATGTCCGATGACTTTCCTGCAAAATTTTCTTGCGTCATATTCGTCATAACCAGAATTTTAAGTGTTGTAGCAATGGCAAACTGTAGATTTTCCTGAACAAGGAATCAAACTGAGACTTACTTTTTTGAAATCAGAAATAATAACCTCAGCACCAATAAAAAGCTTTGCTTTATCATGTAAATATATTTTATAAATAAAAACTAAAATTTAAATAAATACATTATGATTTCGTTGAAAGTTAAAGTTCAAAAGTGGACGAAAAGCTAAAAAAATATTTTTCCTAATTATTGTTATGATTAAGTCTATCGTAATTTTTGTGTAACTTATCTTTCTTGCTATATTATATTGCTTACAATTAATAATAAGCTTAGATTGCAGACAATTGAATATTACTGTAGCAACCTTTTTTAAGCACTAAATGATATAACGCATTTATTTCCTGCTTTAGTTACCACGAGCATAATTTTTCCGGCTTGAGTTGCAGATAACCTTTGGAAATACAGGTTCTAGAATTTAATTTGCAACTCTTGTTAGAAAAGGTATTTTCAGCGTTATCCAAGTTGTAGATCTACACTGCATTACCACATGGGAGTTAACACAGGAAATTAGTGGGTGATGCTTTTGGACCAAAACCTTCGTTTTCAAAGGTTCCTTTTTACTTGACTTGCACAGGCAAAATACAGATGTTGTTTTGCATTTGGACTTAAAACGTTTATATACTTGCATTTAAGTATATATACTAAAGATGGAGTTGAATACAATGGCATTCGTTCAATTTATATCACCTTAAAAACATTAGAAATAATGACAAATCATGCAAAAGAGTAAAATGTTTGAAACGAATCTCAGATTTTTCTTTCTTTATTGCACCCTACTGGTTTTTTTTATCTTTGCGTAAGTTAGTGCAAATAGTTCGTAGGACATCAAGGCCCTTTGCTATCTTGAGAGGTGTAAAGTTTGTTAGATTAAACTTTCGTGCTATTTCGTATTCTATACGGATTAAACTTTCGTATATTTTAAGCCATGAGCTTACGCAGTTCGATTTTTTGTTTGATCTTGATTTTTTGGTTACTTTTTTATGACAATAATACTAAAATAAATCATCAAAAACACAACTTTACTTTGATCCGTTAAATGAGGAAAACTTTTTTTACTCTTAAATTCAATATTATTGCGCAGTCTTGACACTTTCAATTAAATTTTAATAAGCTGAAGGGAAAAATTTTTTATCGCTTTCCAGTTGTTAGCGAATGTCTCACATTTCGTTATTTGTCTAACTAAAGCAAGACATGTAAGTTTTTATAAGATTATTAATCTGATAGCGACCTTTTGTGTGTTTGCTTGCAATTCCACCTTTGTTGAACTAAACACTAGAACTGCATAAATTAATCCGGGCTGCTGTAAACAACATCCCCAGAGAACCCACTGTGACATATGTGTAACATAAACTTTATGCGTTTTGAACTCTTAAAATTTTAATTTTTTTGAATGAAAACAATTGGCAACACCTAATGTGAACCATATGCAATAATTCTAAACTGATTTTTATTGGTTTTTAAAAGTCATATGACTACAGTTCTCTTTCAAAAATTATTGGCTTCATGCTTTCAGCTACAGCGGAAATTATCAAATTCGTAGCTGAAAGCATGAAATTTTCGAAACTTTTAAATTGTGTTTTTTTACTTTCTTTGTTTGATCAGAGTCTGTAGCAGTTGTCAATATTCCTAAAAAATACTTTTTTTTGTTATCTTGTTTTACAGTGTCAAATAAAGTTTAAAAAATTTTACGATTTTGCTGCTAAAACATACAGAAAGGCCCAGTGTGACATATATGTCACATCCCCAAAAACAATTAAAATGAGCCCCAACACAATTTTTATAATAAATTTTAAAATATAGAAGGTAAAAATTACCCAATTACATAAAAATTATCTTTTTTCTACAATTGCTTAATAGCGTGGGTTTTTTGTGGTTAAAGCTGTGAATATTAAAAAACTTTTCGATTAAAAAGTGTAATTAATTGTATATTTTAAAGCTTTTTAATTATTTAAAAATTACAAAAAAGTGTCAATTTTTCTTGTTTATGTTGCTCGAACAGCTGTATCTAAAAGATTTTTTCCATTGTTTTTGCTTACTTCATTATTCACTTCCAGCTAGAACAAACAATCAAAGAATAGGATTGTACGTGCAGGAAGAGATATAATTCACGAAAACAAAGCTTTAGATTTACAATCAGCGCAATAAACTTTTTCAATAATAAAGATTTATCAAAAAGTTCTTCCAAGCACTTTAAAATGTATTTTAATCAAATAAATACCATCATCAGCCAATCAAGAACAGTAGTATAAAAAATTTCTGAACAAAGCAATAAAAATACAAAAATTTAAGTTTTAAATTATAGTTGGTCAAATATATTTAGCATTAATTCCGTACATACTCAGGATAGAAAGAGTTAAATTATTAAAAATTCATTTCCATAAATATATATAAGATAAATTTTATGTGTTCTGACAAAATAGAAATATTTCAAGTTTTTTAAAACATGCTACCAGTAAAAAGCAAAAAAAACTTATTGTAGACTAATAGTACATTGATAAAAGATTAAAATTCTAATTTTATTTAAAGTATCCATATCCTAAGTTTGTTAAAACTATTAAGGACTACTTTCCAACTTGTGCTATTGTATTCTTTGCCAAGACAAAATATTATACAGTTTAAATTCATAATAAATTGCAAGACGGAGTCATTAATAAGAAAGAAGTTTATACAACAAAATTATAAATACCTTTTTTTCAAATCTTTGTGGCAACCTGACTTTGATTTAAACTCAAAACAGGATTGCTGAAACCATAGTTTTATTAATTCTTTGCAATGACCCTATCTGGAGCCGAACTCAAATGTCGATATTTTGTCTTGTACAATTAATCAAGTTGTGGATGGTTCAAACATAATAATGCTTTTTTCAATCTACAAATTTAGCTTACATTTGTATGTCATAAAAGTAATTCTTCAGATTAGTCTAATTAGTTTCTTTCTAACATTCAATTTTAACTGCATAAATTGTTTTACCGCTTTTACGTTCTAATGTTTTTCATCAAACTTCAGACGGTTTTATAGTGACGTTATTCTGTTATAATTGCGTGTAAAGGCTGCTGTTGTTTTTCGAGATATCTATACATATTGCACGGCATGGAAACGTATTGTTAAGCAACACATTTAGTAAAGCTTTCTTGCACTCGGTTATGTTTTGTGATAAATAGTTTAATAAAACACTTTGATTAATAATTAAAATTACAAAAATTATTAGACGCTGAAGAAAGTCATAAAACATCAAAAAGAAAATATTGATATTTGAATAGATTTGATTTAGCATATTGAAGTTTTAAATCACTTTATTTTTTTAAAAGCATTACTACGCAATTCGGTACCCGAATTAGATTGGTAAATAGCACGGGAAAGCATACGACCTTAAGCAACTTGAGCGTTTAATTTATTTTACAATCGTTTTTTTTTGTCAAGTTATTTAAAACAATGCAAGTTTCACGAACATAATTCGAAATATTACACGCTTTTCATAACTTAAACCTAAAAAATTAAAGTTCTCGTCTTTAAATTATATTTACAATTTCTGCATTTTTATACTGTTTAAACAATGTCGTTTTACGTTTTACTAAATTATAAACAAAACGTTTTACTAAATTATAAACAAAATTACCAATTTAGAAATGTTCAAGAAAGAAGTCGAATTAGGGCTTGCACACAATTTCGATAAGAAACTGAATATATAACAACTATATTACATAAATTCAATTTTTATCTGTTTGTACACTGGCAAGCAACAAAGATTTGTAAAAAAAATACTGTGTTTGGTGTATATATTCAATAGCAAAAAAATTTTACAAAGCAATCTTTAAGTTTTTTTATTTATGTCTATATTTAATTAATACAAACGTATACAGTTTTAAATAATTAACAGTTTATGTAACATTTATCTTATAACAATATAATGTGAATTTTGCAAATCAAATTTTACAGATAATGATAATCAAGAATACACAACGAATCAAGCTTGTATTTCTAATAGTTTTACATTCTCTGCAACTCATCACATATCTTGTGACAATAAAATGTAAATTTTGCAAACCAAATTCTACAAATAATGATTATCAAGAATAGACGACAAACATGCTCTGCAGCTCATCACAGATCGAGTCTTATATGCCAAAAATGAAAGACCAGGATTTTCCAAAACTATAGAAAAATAAACAGGGATTCAGATCTCATTAAAAATTTTGCAGTATCCTGACAGTGGCATAAAAAAAAGTTGACTGGGTTAATTGTGTTTTTCGGCATTCTCACTAATTGCTGGAGAAACAACTTGACTGGATTGCTTCGAGTTTTTGCTGTCTTTTGTGGAAAGACTATACTTTTCTCGGGAAGAAGCAAAAACATTCGATCTAATTGTTGAAAGTCTGGTTTGAATAGAATTCAACCATAGTCTTCGATTTTCTTTTCGTCTCACAATTGTAAGAAGAAATATTCCAAATCCCTGAAATTCAATTAAACACAATAATTGTAATCCGTAAAAGTAGTTCTTGAGCTAGCCGATATGTTTAGTTGATTGGTGGCAAAATGTGCAATATTCTATTACTTTTTATAGTGCTTTATATACCAATATGCTTATGTAAGTCAGGTAATAACTATATCTACATACAACTAATGGTTCTATTGTGAATTGCTATAACAAACATACCTAACAGCTATTATAAATAAAAAAGTATTCTCAAGATAAAATAAAAAAGATTAAAAAAATTTTTTGGCTAACCTTCTTACTCTTAACAGCTATTTTCACCAATTTTATCGTACAAAATAATATGACTCAATGAATTAGAAATATTATTTATCTTTGGACAAAAAAATAACAAAATTAACTTCATTGAAAACAATGCACTATTTGCGTAACTGCGTAAAGCACCGCTGAGCTGCAAGGGCATACTGACGGTAGTTTCGGTATGCTAACCACATCCAGTCAGCTAAAACGGATCGGGTAAAGTCAAGCTAAACTCTGCAGTTCCAGTGCAAACTTAATGGTCAAGTCAATCAACAAGCAAGTACTGTCGTCGTCGTTGTCGTTTTGAGAGGTATCAACTCCATGTCAGACACAAACAGGACTGGGGCCGAGGGTTTACCGTTTTACTACCCCAGACTGCTGTACTGCCTGAATCAGATGTTGGTAGTGATGTTATTACGCCAGCATCGGGTTTTGTCATCCAAAACGTCAGACCTTGTGCTCCATGTTGTGCTTGATGAATGGGGCACGCTATTAGAACATGGTCTGCGGTTTGTTCAGAGGCGCCACACTCGCAATTCGGTGAAGGAGAAGACCCCATTTGTGCGTGGACGAAGAGAATCGCCCAACACCAGTCATCAGGCGGTTGAGTTTAACCAAAGCTGCTCGGGGTAAGCCCATCCCAACAGGCCTGGCACCGGTCCCGGGCACAAAAATACGGAGCCGGGAAGCATTTTCACAGTACTCCGTTTTCCATTTGTGATTTTTCTATTCAGAAACATGGATGCCAAGTCTGGCAAGGTTGTCCAAAAGATTCCGCGCAGCTGACACAAACGGCCGTCTGAATCTTAATCTCACTTGTCGAGTGTCTGAGGACCCAATTAAATCACCGTATAAGATATGATCACCGTTCAGAAATCCACGGTGAGCCAAGGAGAATGTCTCGCTCACATTCGGCGAAGCTCAGATGGCTGGATGCCTGAGAGTATAGGTAAATGGTGCGTTGGAGTGGGACCCAGGCATCCAGTAACTATGCGCAAGGCGTCATTCAAGACACTGTCGATGAGGCGAGTGTGAGCACTGCGACACCATACTGGCGCACAGTACTCAGCTGCTGAGTAGACTAGAGATAAGGTGGCTATGCGTAATGTTTTAGCACCAGCACCCCATCCTGAGCCCACGAGTCGCCTCAGCAGTGTAACGCGCCAGGATAGTTTTTTGTGCAATGCCACTAAATGGTGACTAAACGTGAGCGATCTGTCCAGTTTTACCCCAAGATAAGTAGGGGTTGGACAGAACGGTAAAAGTCTACCATTTTTGTAGACCTTAAGCTCACGTTTGGCCTCTCGGATATTTAAGTGAAAGGTTGCCGTCACCGTCTTAGTGTGACTGAGCTGCAACTTCCAAGTCTGAAAATACGCTAAAAGTGTGGACATGTCTTGGCTTAAAGTCCCCTTCAAGTCCTTCCAGTTTCCAGAAGAGTGTGATAATGCTAAGTCATCAGCATAAGCAAACTTTCTGGAAATCATGGAAGGAAGATCGTACGTATAGATGTTAAATAGGAGGGGAGCCAAGACCGATCCCTGATGAACGCCGTTTTTAGACGGCGTAGCCTGCTTTGCTTGCTGTCACCGTTAGTAAGGGTGAAACTTCGATTTCGGACAAGCTCCATGATCATTCTGTCCATGTGCTTATCGGGGAAAAGTCTCAGAAACGTGCAGGTAAGGCCACGGTGCCAGACAGTGTCATAAGCAGCTGTCAGATCGACAAATCGGCTCCGGCCTTCTTTTTAGTTTCATAAGAATCCTCGATGTTCTGGGTTAGCAGAACAACTTGATCTACGGTTGACTTCCCGCGTCGGAACCCAGTCTGCTCTTTAGGGAGCAGTGGATCGATTAATGGTTTAGCACGGGCGTAGATAAGCCTCCTGAGGATCTTGTTGGGGTCACGGAGCAGAGATATTGTTCGATAAATCTTTGGGTCCCCCACGGGCTTTGTTGGTTTTGGGATCGCGACTACAAGCGCTCTTTTCCAGATCTTGAAAGTTTTAGTCGGCGCAAATAGAAAGAGAGGAAGTCACATATAGAAGAAGCAAGTGCCAACAGACCTGTTTCGTGCTAGTTACTTATTTATTTATTTATTTTTTATTAGTGATTATACACACATAAAAATGATAAAATAAACATACAAATACAAAATAGAAAAATTATTCGCTTTAATCATTGACTTATTCGAATGTAAGTTTGTTGAGTAGATAGGAGCTTAAATACTTTTAATTAGTTTGACAAATAACTAAAATTTTTAAAATACAATAGCGATAAACGTGAACAACAATATACATGCAATGAGTAGATATTTAATATGTAGGCACAACAATAAAAGACAAACACACTAAAGATAATGAACAGTTTTACAACATTTGAGTAAGGAAAAAAATATTTACATACACAATAAGATGAAAATAAATACAAAATACACTAATTTATATTCTACACTAACTTTATACACATTAACATAAAAGATAAACACAGATCAAAAGAATCCACTACTAATATAATTTATACACTAACACATAATAAAGTTGCGTGAAGTAAAAGATTTTTCTTCCCAAAGCTTTTCATCTGACACTCTTCAGGGGAAATTGTTAGCATGAAGCAGAATTGAAACCTAACTGAGTTATAAAGGGGAAAGCAGAGTTCTCATTGACTGAAAGAAGTTAGCCAATGTTAGAAAAGATTAAGAAAGTTTCAATGAGTAGACGAATTCTTTTTGCTTACACAGAAGGGGATTGAGAGATTTAATGAAAGTTGCTTTAAGAGCAGAAAGGTAAAAAGAAGAGCGACCTCGAGCGAGAATAGAAAATTTTTTGTTGCTGTAGTGAAGAGCGCATTGGGCGTTGTCAAGAAGATGTTGACCAATGGAGGATTCGTGAAATTGTTGTGGGCGTGTGTTGGCCTTGCAAGAGCGGGAAAGACTTTGGAGGTTGGGCGAGGCAGGAGGATTGGCGATGGATTTAGGAACGTGTTGTTTAATTCCCTCTTCTAGGTGTTGAGACGTGCGACCAACGTACCGACTATCGCAGTGGCACACAAACTAATAAATAACATTGCTGTGATGATGGGAAGGTAACAGGTCTTTCTTAATCGTTGGTAAGATCTGTCGGGTGTTAAAAATAACACGTGGTTCGACGGAGAAAAAGCAGCGTTTCACAGCAGACATAATCTGCTTTTCGAACTTCATCGAGACATTTCTAATCCATGGGATGTGTAGGTAGACAGGGCACTTTTTTACGTGTGAACTGGGTTAGAATTTAGTTGTTGAAGTTTTCGTTTGAAAGCCGAATTGATTGCATGTTCCGGTAGCCATTTTTTAAAATAATTTTGCCAAGCTCTGGGTCCAGTTTGCTTTTAGAACAAATCATAAAAGCTCTGTGAACAAGAGTACCAATTAAATTGATTTTCCGTTTCTGGGGGCTAAAAGAGTTCCAACGTAGATACTGGCCGGTGAAGGTGGGTTTCCTGTATAGTGAAGTTAGAAATTCCGAATCATGCCTTTCTACCAACACGTCAAGGAAGGGGAGAGAGTTATTAAATTCCTTTTCATAGGTGCAGCGAAGTGAGGGATGAAGGGAGTTGAGGTGGATGAAAAAAGTGTTGCAGTCTTCGTCATTGTTGAATACGGCAAAAGCGTCATCAACGTACCGGAAGTATATTAACGGTCTTTTGGCGATGTTGAAAAGTTTTGCTTCTTGGTAGCCAAAAAAAATGTTAGCTAAAGCTGGACCAAGCGGTGAGCCCATAGCGACGCCGTCGATTTGTCGATGCATGTTGTTATTAAAGCTGAATTTTACAGAGGAGGTGGCTAGCTGCATTAATTTGACAAAGATGTTGCGTGAAAAGAATGGCGCCATTGAGTCATTATTGTAAAGGGCGTCAGCGCAGATTTCTATGGTTTCAGCAAGCGGAACATTGGTGAAGAAACTGGAAATATCAAAAGAACAAAGAAAGACAGAGGAAGGAGAAAAGGTAAATTTCTGACTTCTTTTACAAAGGTGAAAGAATCAGAAACACAATTAGAAGAAAGGTTTTGGAAAACAGGTTGAAGAAGAGAAGTAAGTCATTTAGCTAGCTGATGTTGGGCCGATCCGGTCATAAACAAAATCGGACGTAAGGGTACGTCCTTTTTGTGTATTTTCGGATGACCATACATGCGCGGTCGCTGAGAACCAGTGGTTTGGATTGCTTCGTAAACTTGCTTAAAAATAAGGCACTCTTTCCTCAGCTGTAGTAACCTTCGTTGTATCCGTGATTCAATTTTAGCGGTGTTGCCTTTGTTGGTGACTGGTCCAAGATCAAGAAATTT